>CAUYRT010049850.1:0-12072 GCA_963574885.1 Lepilemur ruficaudatus
GTCCATTTCTGGAGAGCTAGTGTTCCTCTTTGGGGATGCACTTTCCATTTGATTCTTTGTACTTCCAGAGTTGTTTTGCTGATTTCTTCCCATCTGGATCAGTTGTTGCTTCTTGCTTTTAGATTTTCATTTAGGTAATGACACACCCTGTTTAGTCTCTGAGCCAGTAGGTTGTGGTTGTGGGTGAGATTCGAGTCAGTCGTGGTAAAAGGGTGTGCAGAATGACCTCCCTGTCAGTAGTTGGCACTTGCTGGGAGGAGCAGACTAGAGTGTTGTTTTGGGGTCCTGTAATCAGCTCTGGTTCCTCTGGATAGGCACTCTAGTGCCTCACGTGGTGGTGGTGCCCTGGGATTTCCAGGTGTGTCCTTATTCTCCACCTCAGTGGGGGTGGGTCTGGGAGTGAGTCTGGGGGGAGCTGGGTTGGGTAAGCCTGCCCTCAGGCACCACAGTTGCTGTTAGCAGGGGTCAAAAGGCTTTTCTTTGCTTCTGGGCAAAGCTGTCAGGGAGGGGCTGAAATGACACCACTCAGCCAGAAAGTCTGCGTGTGGGGGTGGGACTCTTTGAGACCTGCAGTTTGGAGCAAGTCTCACTCCCTTCCACCCTCCCTGGCTCCGCAGCTTCTCCTGGGCCTTTGCCAGCAGACAGGACCCCATGCTAGCGGGTCTCCCCTGGCTTTGGTGCAGGCTGGGAGACTCCCCGCCCAGGATAGCAGCCTGGGCTGGGGACACTGCCCTCCCATGCAAGGAGAGTTGCCCCTCAAGCACGTTGATCTGCTCCCGAAGGCACACACACCAAGTAGGCACTTTCACAAATGTCCCTTCTCTGCCCCAGGGCAATGCAAGACTTGGGTGCACTGGGTCTAGTCTGCAGGTCTGATCTCTGGATCCCGGAATTCAAACCGTGACCCCGCCAGTAAGTGGCGTGTCGGTCCTAAGTCACCCACAGGGTGCCCAAGCTGGGTCGTGTCTCCCAGCCTCGGGATCTGCCCTGTTTTCCTGGAGTCACCCGGCCAGCAGCACCTGGGAGGGCTGGCGGGTAGGGAGCTCACAGTCTGAGTACCCCTAGTCTGCAGTAAGACCCCAAATGGGAAGATCCCATTCCCTTGAGATGCCTCCACGTGGTGGCTAAATTCTCTCTCTCGGCAGCCGCGGGTAGGGAAGGGGGAGGGGAGAAGGAGGCAATATGGCACCTGCTGATTGGCTTGAGTCTGTGGGCTGGGAGGTGTCCCCGGGGGAGCTGGGAGCCTGGTGCCGTTGCCACAAGAGGCTCACCGCTCACCGGCAGCAGCCATCTCTGGGCTGGTGTTAGCAGGTCTCTCCAACCGCCAAGGAGCCCACTAGCAGTCCCAGATGCAAGGGAGGGGAAAGCTAGCCGCTCCGCCTACCCTTGTCGCTGGTCTCCAAGCTTCTCATGGGGGCTTTCTCCTTTCAGTTCTCCTCCGCAACCTCCTCCCATGGAGTCTCTCGTGGTCTCAGGTATCCCTCCTTCTGACCCTCGTCCGATGTATGCTTGTCTGCTTGCTTATTTCTTCCGCTTTCTTCTAAAATCTGTCTTTTTTGCGGAGACACTCTGGCTCCCTTTTTGGAGAATGTATCCTTTCTCTTGAAGCCAGAGTATTTTTTTTCCAAAATGCGTATGTATTCATAATATTGACTGTTTGTAACTCCTGGTCTCATTGCCTAGATTATAAAGAGTAAGATATGCCATGATATGGCACATAACTACATCTTCAATGGGTCCAGCTGGAAGTCTCACCCCCATCCAACATCACACATACACACACAGACACACACATACACACAAGCCATGTTTGTGTCTGCTTAGGTTGCTCTCTCTTTCTGGAATATTCTTACATCCCACCCAATCCAGCTGGGGAACATCTGCTCATCTTTCAATACTAGGCCGAGGGTCACTTCTTTCATGAAAATTGCCTCTCTCAGTCTTGGTAAAACTGACCACTATCTTCCTTATGTTCCACTTATACTTCATTCAGACTTTCAGCATAGCAACTAAAATACTTGGTTGTGCTGCTCTTTTTCATGTTTGTCTTCTAGTAAATTTCAAGCACTTCAAGAGATAGATCATTTCTTATAAACTTCATCTTTCCTAGTGCCTAGCACATTTTTAAAAATATAGTCTATATCCAATGAATGTTAAAAGTATTTGCTCAATTATCCAATATTAATATTTTCCTTATAGATTTATATAAATGATTTATAGATAATAATCCTTCATTTTATTTATTATGAATATTTTTATCAGTTTGCAAATTTATTTTTAATTTTGATTATGGAGTGGCTGAAAAATTTGGTTGTTTTGTAGCTTTTAATTTGTATAAAGTCAAATTTATTAATGTTCTAAGTTATTTATTCCATTATTTCTAAGTTTAGAAATTCTTATTTTCATTAGAGATTTGATAAACATTTATTTCTGTCTTCTTCTAGTTTTATTATTTAATTTTTTTTAAATATGTAACTCAATAATGCATCTGGAATTTACTTCATGTTGTATATTAAGGATTTCATTTATTTTTCCCTAGTTAACTATTTGTCCCAGTGCCATTTAATAACCCTTTCCTTGGTACTTAACTTGAGATACCTCCTTCACCATATATTAGTTTTATCATATATATAGTAGCATCAGCATGGGTGACATACATGATTTAATTTATTTGTGTCTATATGTGTTCCAGTGCCCTAGTGATTTAATAATTGTGGGTCTACAACCTGTATTTCAAATATAGTGAATTATAAATGAAAATTTTTCTATCTTATGGGGCTAATTCTCCATTATTACCTTTCTTTTTAAAAGTTTTCTGTGCAATTTTCTTCTTTTCTTCCCAACTAAATCTTAAGATTATTTTGTCAAATGTCCAAAGGAGTACTGTTAGTATTTTGATTGGGATTCAAGTAAAACTATGAATAATTTGAAAGATAATTGATTTCTCTTTACCACATTTAGTCTTCTAACTCAGGAACATGGTATTTTCCCCTACTTACTCAATTCTTTTTTATATATTTCTCAGTGAAGTTTTATAGTTTTTTTTTTGGGGGGGGAGGCCTCACATGGCTCTAATTAAAATTACTCCTAGGCATTTTGGATTTCGTTCAGAAAACTTCTCTGGTATGACTAAAAATGTTCATGCAGACCACTGATAAATATAAACCAGGATATTGAGGCTCATATTTTCTAGGCCACCTGGTCTGACGGTAATTGAGGCCATATAGTGTGGTGGTTAAATGCATGGGCTTTGGTGTCCAGACAGATGTGGTTCTGAATCTTGGTTACCTATGCTACCTTGCTATTACCTATGCTACCTTGTGCAAGTCATGCAATCACTTTAAATTCTATCTCAGCCACTTCATCTATAGAACAGGGATATTAATAGTATCTCTCCTCATAGGGGTTTGGTGTTGAATATGCAGGATAATGAAAGTGAAGGTGCAACATAATGCTTGACACATAGCAAGTGCTCAATAAATGTGGGCTACGATAGCAGCGCTGCTCTTGGTGACATTAATTGGGCATACAGGGAAGAATTGGAAATAAGACTATCTTGAAAATTCAAATTGCCAAAAACATAGAAAAATGAAAAGGAAAAAAGATCCAAAGAAAATGAATATAAACAGGGAGAAAACGAGAAAAGAAAAGGTTCTTGTGGTAGGGAGTTCTAAGACTCCTGTTTTGGTCTGAAGAATGTGGGAGAAAGCTGTATCATTATTGGAAGCAGCTTTAAGGATCATGCTGGGGAAACTACCAGAGCCTGAGGAGAAGGAAGGGGAAGCAAATAACATGCATGGATGTACTCCCTCTTCACATAGCTACTCCCCTACCTACCCAGCTGAGCCCTAGGCCCAGGATGGGGAGAGAACCTAAGAACCACTGTGTTGGAGAGATCTGATCTGGTGGCCCTGGAAACCTCTGGCACCAGATTTTCTACTTGCAAGAGATGCCTGTTCAGGACAGTGTAGAGCAAAGAGTGAAGGTGAGTCATTCTCTGGGAGCAGCCACAAAAGGGAGGCTACCATGGCACTTGGAAAGAGCTGGAAAAATGTCTGATAAGCCATTCCCTTGAGCTGGGAAGCCATGAATTTGACTCATTATTATTTTATTAATCATAGCATATGTTGTTTGAGAACGTCAGTGGCATTTAACTAAAAGCCCAGATCACTTCTGAAATGTGAATGAGCGTGGAGTAAGGGAGTGGGAAAGATGGAAGGGAAGAAGGGAGGGAATGAAAAAAGAAGAGAGTGGTTTCTATATGTTTATGCTTACACAAACGTATACATCATTGGGCCATATGCATAACAAAGTTTGAATTTTAATCTGGAGGTGTTTTCATATGGCTGGTTGCAAGGATGAACCTTGATTATTATGTGTGACCTTGTTTGGGGACAAATTGGACTAACCTCCTTAATTTAATCTGAAGTATAATGAGGAAGCTGAAGGGTAAGGAGTCCTGTGAAGAGAACATGGGAAAGTGTCCCATTGCCTAATGGTGCCTGTTCTAACACCTTTATATTCCCCAAAATATCTCTAAGATGCAATTCAGCAATATTTTTAGATAAAAGAACCATTATTAAATAGAAGATATTTGAGATATTCTTGGATATCATGGTATTCTATAACAGTGCTGAAAAAGCCCTTTGAGACAGGTCAATTGAAGGGATTCACTTGACAGAGTCACTGAGGCCCGGAGGAGGGAAATGACTCATGTATGGTCATGCAGCGAGCTGCTTGGCAGAGCCACAGCTAACACTGAGGCCTCCTGACTCAAAGTGCCCATTCTTTTCACCATAACATAGGATCTGCTTATTTTTAGAAACCCCTAGGACATCTGTCTCTTGGCACACACTCATCCTTTGCCCTGAGACCTTCTATTAATAGTGCACATAGAACCTATGTTATATTCTCTTCCTTTTGAGAATGAAGGTGATGGAAACATAGTGCAGACCACATACAGAGCAGGAAGACATATTTTCCAGAAGCTAAATTGTCTTTTTAGTTTTTTTCTTCCTTCTAGAGATAGTCCTGAGAAGATTTTTAAAATTTTAAACATTTTCATTTCATAGCATCAAAGACTGGCCTATCTGGGCAAGGTCTCTGAGATGGGCTATGCCAACTCTTCTCCCCTTCCAAGCTTCCCATGGGATCTTGAACATATCTTCTCATATTACTTATTTCACTGTGTGGTAATTAGGTGAGTCTACAGCACTACAGAATTCTCTCTCTCCAACTCAACTGTTATCTCCTTTAGGACCAGGACTGGGCCTGATTCCCTATCAACAGTGAAGGGTAGGGAGCCAGGGAAGATCTATGAATTAAATCTAAGGAGCAGAGAGGGTATGAGGGAAAAGACTAGGTTTTAGGCACTGGACTTGTATGTTTACTGTGTGGCCTTGGGTCTGTCAATGAACCACACTCAGCATCAGTCTCCTCTTTCGTATAAGAGGATATGGTAATAGTACCACCACAACCTCCCAGAGGATTGTGAGGATGAATGAGAAAATCATCACCAAAGCTCTTTATGAACTGAAAAGTACTATAGAAAAATCAAGCATCTGAGAATAATGGCTAACACTCATTGGCAACTCACCACATGCTAGGAAGCACATTCAATCTGCACAACAGCCATATGAGGATAGGGCTATTATTATCCCCATTTTATGGTGGAAAAACTGAGGCACAGGGAGGTTAGACAATTTTTCTCATAGCACACATCCCCAAGGACACATAGAACTAAAATCCAGGTCTCTTGACTCCAAGTCCAGTGTTCTTTCCACTGAACTTAATGTATTTTGTGCTGGCAATATTATCCAGGGCATCTCCTACATCCTCTCACCTGGGGAGAAGGTACAGAATATGGAAATGAAAAGTTCTCCCTAAGGCTGGAGGACTTTAAATTGTATGCCAGTTTTCAAAATGGGTCACTGAGAGGCCTGGGAAAGAGTCTGTCATCCCAGGTGTGTTGTTGAAAGTAAATGAGTACAAACCAACTTTGGTTTAGAAATAAACATATTCCTATCTCTTCTATATTTCTACCCCAAACAATCTAGATCTACATCATATATATATGTATGTATGTATTTTTTGACACTGACTTACTGAAAAGTTATTTTTATTTTTTTGTTCTTTTTTAATTTTTTTTTTCCTTTATTGAAGTATAATTTACATATCATGCCTTTACTCCATTTTAAATGTACAATTAAATGATTATTAGTAAATTTGCCAAGTTGTACAGCTATTCACATAACTCAGTTTTAGGGGATTTCCTTCCCCCTATTGAGACCCCTAATTCCCATCCCCAACTACATTTCAAGCATGCCCCTCCCCTCCACAATCCTCTCCACATCCCTCAGATGTGGGTCCACCCCCCAACACCCAAATCCCTGGTGGACACCACCACCATTTGAGGATCATAGTGTTAATCAGTCAGTACCAATTTGATGGCGAGGACATGTGGAGCCCATTCTTCCGGTCTTGTGTCACCTCACTTCGAATAATGGGCTCCAGCTCAATCCAGGATAATATAAGCGGTGCTAGCTCACTGTCATTTCTTAAAATTGAGCAATATTCCATTGTAAACATATACCACATTTTAATAATCCACTCATGAATTGATGGCCACTTGGGTTGTTTCCACGACCTAGCAATAGTGAATGAAAAGTTATTTTTAAATAAGGTATGGCACAAATATAACTTAGCTAACAGCAAAGACCTTTGTAGAACAATCTAACATTTCTAATAAACAACCATTGGTGTGCAAAATCAAATTACACTGTTCAACACTAATCCAGAGATCCTTTATGAACCAAATAAGTCCATACTATGTAAACATTTCTGAGCCACCTATTCAGTACTCTGTGTGTGTGTGTGTGTGTGTGTGTGTGTGTCCATGGCTGTGTGCATATGTATAGAATTAAAAATGGCTTACATCCACAGAACACTAGTTTTCTTCAAACTGTGTAATAAAAATGATTGTAGCACTTACATAAGTCTTTACAGCTTTCAAAATACATACATACTATTTTAGAGAACTATATTATTTTCTTTTAAAAAAAAACATCAGAACTATAGAAACATATGATATAGACAGTGACTGTCCTCTATAATCCCACACTACTGGAGGTAGCTATCTCTATTAACCATTTAGTGCCTATTTCCCATAGACTTTATTCTGTGTGTGTGTATATATTTATAGTTTGTTTCATTATAAAAAAGACAGCACCCAATACAAAAAGTTTTGCACTTGCTTTTTTTCACTTCACAGTATATCTTGGGTGGCTTTCCATCCTCATACATGCATCTTGTTTTTTTAATGGATATATAGTACAGCTGACACTTGAACAACAGAGGTTTGAACTGAGCAAGTCCACTTACATGTGAATTTTCTTCCTCCTCTGCCACCCTGGAGACAGCAAGACCAACCCCTCCTCTTCCTTCTCCTTCTCAGCCTACTCAAAGTAAAGACCAACAGGATGAAGACCTTTATGATGATCCACTTCCACTTAATTAATAGTAAATAAATTTTATCTTCCTTATAATTTTCTTAGTAACATTTTCTTTTCTCTAGCTTACTTTACTGTAAGAATCCAGTCTGTAATACATATATTAATAACATAGAAAATATATGTGAATTGACTATGTTATCAGTAAGGCTTCTATTAGTAGTTAAGGTTCAGGGAGTCAAAAGTTATACATATATTTTCAACCACATGGGGACTGGTGCCCCTAACCCCTGTGTTGATCAAGAGTGCACTTAATAGGCACTGCACTTAATAGGCACTCTTTAATCCTCATAACAAGGGTGAGAAAGTTATGGTCCACCAGCCAAATCTAGCCAACCTCATATTGTTATAAATAAAGTTTTATTGGAACATAGCCATGCCCATTTCCTTACATATTATTTATGGCTGCTTTCATGCCATAACTGCAGAGATGATTAGTTGCCACAGAGACCATCTGGCTTGTAAAATTGAACATATTTACTATCTGGCTCTTTATAGAAAAAGTTTTCGAACCCCATCTTATAACAACCACCCAAATTAGGCAAGGCACACATTGCCTTCTTTAGCGAATTGTGTATGTGTGGGGGGGGTGATGTTTCTGTGTGTTCATATATAAGTGTGTGTACTACAAACCTCATGCTTTCATGCTATATGATAATATCATTCCTGAAATGTCACATGCCAATCCAATTGTATTTATTTTACTTTTATTTTTCTCTTTTTTTTTTCTTTGAGACAGGGGAGAGGGTCTCCCTCTGTTAACCAGGCTGGAGTGCAGTGGTCTATCATGGCTCACTGCAACTTCTAATTCCCAGGCTCAAGCAAACCTCCTGGCTCAGCCTCCTGAGTAGCTAGAACTATAGGCATGTACCACCACACCCAGCTAATTTTTAAATTTTCTTTTTGTAGAGGTGGGGATCTTACTACGTGTTGCCCAGGCTGGTGTCAAACTCCTGGCCTAAAGTGATCCTCCCACCTCAGCCTCCCAAAATGCTTTGATTATGGGCATGAGACACTGCAACTGGCCCAATCATATTTTCAATGACTTCAGTTTGCTAATTAAATAATTATTATACCAAACGATTTAATCAAATGAACAGTCCTTCTGTAAAGTGAATATGCCAGACCTAATTTATTTGTCATTAAGTTTTTTGGCTAAGTTACTAAACCTGCACTAGTCTCCCTTTCTGTATCTATAAAATGGGAATAATAATGGCACAGACTTATGGTGCCATTTATGGTGAGGGCTAAATAAGTTAATACTTATAAAGTACTTAGAACATTGCTTAACATATATATCATAAATGTTAGCCTTCATTATCTTTGTTATTGTAGTTTATTTGCTTACGACTTGGGTGCCATTATGATCACCATTTTACAGATGGCGGAACTGAGGCTCAAGGAGTGTTCATGACCTGTGTAAAGTCTCACAGAGAGTGCCTTAGAGGAGCAGCGTTTGGATTCCAAGTGAGAGCTCTGAAATACTGTACTTTATCTCAGGGCTTCTCCAATCTTCCACATGTAGATGGATCACCTGGGCGTCCTATTAAAATGCAGACCTTTATGTCTGCAAGTCGGGGAAGGAACCTGCGATTCCGTACTTCTAAGGTATTGCCAGGGGATGCTTAAGCTGCTAGGCCTTGGTCACATTTTGACGAAGAAGATACTATTACCTCTCTATTAGAGACCTAGGTCTTCACAGTAAGGAGACTCTTCTTAAGAATCTCTGGCTGAATTTCTCAACTCTCCTATTGGCTGAGTTTAGAACATTGAATTTAGAACATTGGCTGTAAGGGCTTTTGCACCTTAGATACGAGCTTCATAGAATTCAGTTTAGTTTATCCTGTAACTTGTCATTTCCAGATATGTCATCTGAATTAGCAATGCATGGACACTCACCAAATAATTCCTGCTTTGTCAGTTAATTGCTTTTAGTGCTTATCAGATTCATCTCTGAGATGCCAGTTTCTCACTGTTAATTACCTTTTGACTTTTCTGAAAGGTAATATAAGTAATTTCTTTGGTTATTTTCCTAACTTTCATTCAACAAATGTATATTACATCCCTACTATGGGCCAGGCACTGTTCTGGGCACTCAGGATAAAACTGTGAACAAAAACAGGCAGACATACCTATCCTCAGGGAGTTTACATCCTGTTGGAGAGAGAGAAAAGAAACAAGCAAGAACACTGGATAGCACCCTCTTGATAAGTTCTAATAGAGACAAGTAAATCCAGCCAGGGAGACAGGGAGGCTTGGTGGGAAGAGGTGTTCTTTTCTGTAGGATAGCTAGGGACGGCCACACAAATAATGTGGCCTTTAAGCAGAACCTGCAGGGAAACAAGAGAACACACATGGTATCTATTTTGGGGGAAAGTATTCCAAGCAGAAGTAACAACAAATACAAAGGCCCTGGGGCAGAGGTGTGCCTAGCTTATTTGGAGAATAGCCAAGAGGGGACTGTGGGACTGAGAGAGAGGAGAGCAGTAGGAGATTAGGTTAGAAAAGTCATGGGAGTAGGGCTGGCTAGGGAAGACCTTAGAGAGCCTTGGAAGAACCAGGGCTTTTACTTTCATGAGATGAGAGCCATGACAGATTTTTGAGCAGAGGAGTTTTTCCAAGATTACTCAGGCTTTTGTATTAAGAATTGGGAGGGGAGGGGTTGGAGTCAGGTAAGAATGTAACAGAGACACCAGTCAGGAGTTGGAAATATTTGCTTTACAATATTCTGTAACAGAAGTAAGCATTTAACTACTAACAAGTTCACTGGGTTAAAGTCTGTCCAAAGAATCATCAATGAGGATAACACCAATTACCATTAACCGAGGATGTACTCTGTTCCAGGCACTCAGATAACAGCTTCACATGCTGTGATCTCATTGAGTCTTCATAACAACCCTGTCCTATCAAGTAGGTCATTATCTTTTTCAGAGAAGGAAACCAAGGCTCAGAGAGGTTAAGCTACATGCTCATGGTCACACAGTAAATAAAGGGCAGAATCAGGATTTAAGCTTAAGTCTCCAATTTTAAAATGCCACCCTTTCTCCCATAACCATAAAGATCACTATTAAGAAAGATTAAAATCACTCTCAACTCTGTAATTTATATTTATGCTATCTCTATTAATAAGTTAAAATATCTGCTATTTCATGGCTTTATGACCAACTTTTTTTTGATAATAAATTAACATCTTGCATTCCATTGGCTGGCCATTTTTTCATATTACAAACTTTATACAAAGACTATGAGACCACACTATAAGTAAATGGAACATGGCGATCAATGTTTTTAGTCTACTTTGCTCAAAGATATTTTCCCTTGACATATGAGACAAAATAGTGAAAATACATCCAAATTTTATTCTACTTACTCTTAGTATGAACTTATACTAAAAAGGGAAGAAAAACAAAAAGCTTAATTTCTGCATAACATGAATATTTAAATATCCTGAAAATTAAACCAAATTTTAAACTAGTATACACTGTTAATTATTTTTCAAGATACCATAGCTTTTTTCTGAATTTATAAAGACAGAATAAATTATGTCCAGAAAAAATTTAGAGTTATAACATATTATTTATACTATTTTAATGCAAATGGAGGATCTTTGTATAATGTGACTAATCTTGAAAAACAATCATTTGATTAATAAATTTCATATTCTTCATAATTTTTGGATAAATATGGGTTTCCTATATAAGGAGTCACAACATTACAAAACATCTTTTTCTTGAATTTTTTAATCTTATTAAAATACTTATTGTTCTAGATTCATAAATAATACCTTAAAAGTGGATAGCAATTTTAAAATATTCACTCATTATCTTGTTAATGATCTGGAGAGTTTTGACTAGATATGAAGAATATATATTTAGATAATGCTAGTTCCTAAAGAGGCATCAGACATACTTTTGATAATTCAACCAAATAAAAGAAGGAAAGCAAGCGATTCAGAATTTTTTTTACCTTTATTGAAGTATACTTTACATATCATGCCTTTACTCCATTTTAAGTGTACAATTAAATGATTTTCAGTGAATTTACCAAGACGTACAGTTAATCACATAAATCAGTTTTAGAGGAATTCCTTTACCCAATTGAGACCCCTAATTCAGTTCCCCAACTACTTTTCAAACATGTCCCATCCCTCCACATGGGACCACGTCACTCAGATGTGGGTTTACCCCCAACCCCCCAAATCCCTAGTGAACATTCCCACCATTTGAGCACCATAGTGTCAATCAGTCAATACCAATTTGATGGCGAGTACAAGTGGGGCCCATTTTCTGGTCTTGTGTCACCTCACTTTGAATAATGGGCTTAAGCTTAATCCAGGATAATATAAGCAGTGCTAGCTCATTGTCGTTTCTTAAAATTGAGTAATAGTCCATTGTGAACATAGATCAAATTTTAACAATCCACTCATGAATTGACAGGCACTTGGGTTGTTTCCATGACCTAGCAATAGTGAATTGTGCTGCCATAAACATTCGGGTGCAGATGTCTTTATAACAGAATGTCTTATGCTCTTTTGGGTAGATGCCTAATAATGCTATTGCTGGAT
>CAUYRT010049853.1:0-23715 GCA_963574885.1 Lepilemur ruficaudatus
GCCTGTGTTCTGGTGCGGGGCACTGGCACCAGGTTTACAGCGTGCTGGGCTTTGGAGACATAAAAGGGTCAAAATCCTGGTCCAGCCATTTACTCTGTAGTGTTGAGAAAGTGACTGAACACTTCAAAGACCAGTGTCCTCCTTTGCAAAATGGAGATAATAAAAGTGCCAGACGTCTTCGTCGTAAGTTGCTATGAGGATTCCGTAAGACAACATGTGTTATGCATTTAGCACATTATCAGGCTCAAGACAAATGTTCGACAAATTTGTCTTCCTTATTTTGCTTCCCATTGCTCTTATTATAAAAATGTAAAGGCCACGGAGTATGTGGAGAATGGTCGGTATCCCCAGGTGATCACCGCTGAGGTGACAAATGAGTGTCATCACAGCTGCCAAATCCAACTGATTGACAGGAGATTCCAGGAGTACTATTTAAGGAAAAAATGATTTTTTAATATTGTATTGAGATAGACATTTGATCTCTCAGAAAGGGAATTGCTTAAAACCTGAGTCTAATGAACCAGAAATGTTGTTTCCTGTACTGTCTTGAGATCGTCTGATTTGCAAAGTAGATTGGAGACAGAAATACATGGCAACCTCTAGAAACTTTGAGCATCTAGGAAAGGATGCTACTTCTTTTTCCTTCCAATTGTAATTCTCCCATTGTATGTGCTTCATTTGACAGAGATAATGATAAGGAAATGGAATCAATTACAAATTTCTCATGTCAAAATGTCCTGTGTCTGGGGTAAGCAATGATTTCTCATATTGAGCTAATACAGGAACCACAAGGTAACAGCAAATCCTGTCCCAAACCCCATCTTCCATGGGAGTGTTCCTCGGTACACATGTGGGCAGGAGATGGGAGCAGGTAGGGAGGGGGGGTTAGCCTTCCAAGATTTGCCTGAGGTTCTCTGTCTGAAGTTATCTTTAAATGAAACCCATGAACAAGGGCTCAGAGGATGTACCTCCGAGTATCAGATACTTCCTCCCAAGTATCCCCATGCCACACTTAAGCAAACACAGGCTGACATGTGACCAAAGTTTAATTATTTATCTCTTAACTCAGCAGTCCCCAAACTTTTTGGCACCAGGGACTGGTTTGATGGAAGACGATTTTTCCACAGATGGTGGGGTGGGGGAGGCAGAGCTCAGGCAGTGATGCAAGCAATGGGGAATGGCTGTAAATAAAGATGAAGCCTGGCTCTCTCATCTGTCGCTCACCTCCTGCTGTGTGGCCCAGTTCCTAAGCTTCATGGAAGACAATTTTTCCATGGAAAGAGGGTGTAGTATAGGTGGAGCTCTATAGGTGGCCGGTTCCTAACAGGCCACCGGTCTGTGGCCTGGGTGTTGGAGACCACAGTCTTAACTGATCAATTATGTCAGTATGGCAGAGCATTACAAAGTCAGAGGATCCAAAGTTATGCATTTTAAACACATGTTTAAAAATTCAAACAATATAAAAAGTGCTCAATAAAACATGTCTTCATCTAGCACAGACTCCCAGTCCTAGAGGAAACCACTGTTAATTGTTTCTTTTTTATACTTCCAGATATTGTCTATGTATATACAAGAATATATACACATGCTTATCTCTTTTTTACACAAATGGTAGCATACCACACATCCTAGAATTCTTGACCTGTTTTTAAAACACACAACACCCCAAGCTTGAATCAGGAAGAAATAGAAATCCTGAACAGACCAATGTTGAGTGGCATGATTGAATAAGTAGTAAAAAATCCCCCCCTCAAATACCAAGATCAGAGGGACTCCCAGCCAAATTCTACCAGACCTACAAAGAACTGATAGTTCTTTGCCAAATGCCCTACTGAAACTGTTCCCAAAGATCAAGAAGGAGGGAACCCTCCCTAACTCATTCTATGAAGCCAATATCACCTTGATACCAAAACCAGGAAAGGACACAACAAAAAAGGAGAACTACAGACCAATATCCCTTGTGAATATTGATGCAAAAATCCTCAACAAAATTTTAGCAAATCAAATCCAATAGCATATCAAAAAAATAATTCACCATGGCCAGGTGGGCTTTATACCAGAGATGCAAGGCTGGTTCAACATAGGGAAATCTATAAATGCAATTCATCTCATAAATGAAAGTAAGAACAAAGACCATATGATTATCTCAATTGATGCAGAAAAAGCATTTGACAAAGTCCAGCACATCTTTATGATAAAAACTCTTAGCAAAATAGGTATAGAGGGGACATACCTTAAAATTATTAAAGCCATATACAATAAATCCATAGCCAATATCATTCTGAATGGGGAAAAATTAAAACCAGTCCCACTCAGATCTGGAACCAGACGAGGATGCCCACTATCCCACCTCTATTCAACATAGGGCTGGAAGTCCTTGCTAGAGTAATTAGACAAGAGAGGGGAATTAAGGGAACCCAAATGGGGGCAGAAGAGATCAAACTCTCACTCTTTGCTGATGATATGATATTATATCTAGAAAACCCCAAGGATTCAACCAAGAGACTCCTGGAGTTGATAAATGAATTCAGCAAAGTCTCAGGATACAAAATTAATACACACAAATCAGAGGCATTCTTATACGCCAATAACAGGCTGAAATTCAAATAAAACATGCAGTACCTTTACAACAGCCTATTCACATTTCTTATCTATTATCTGTTGGATTGTCTGTCTTTTCATTATTGATTTATAGAATTTTAAAAATATATTTGAAATATTACCTCCTTGTCAATTTAAGGAAGTTACAAATATTTTTTCTTACTTTTTTCAATTAATAATGTATTTATTGTGAATATGTCATATCAGGACACATAGATCTATTATTTAAAGCACTGATAATTTAAAGCATTTATGTTTTTTCCAAGCATTCACTATTTTTTTAAAAAACAGCTTTATTGAGATGTAAATTATATACCATACAATTCATCAGTTTGAAGCATTCAATTCAATGTCTTTTAGTATATTCACAAGATGGTACAAACATAGCCACAATATAATTTTAGAGCATTTTTGTCCCCCCAAAATTACCCCATACTCATTAGTAGTCAATTCCCACTCTCTCTTTCCTACTCCCTTCCTAGCTGCAAGCAATCTTTAATCTATTTTCTATATTTATTTATTTGCCTATTCTGGAAACTTTATATAAATGGAATCAGATAATATGTGGTCTTTTGTGGCTGGTTTCTTTCCCTTAGCATAATATTTTTAAGGGTCATCCATACTGTAGCATGTACCAGTACTTCATTCCTACTTGTGGTTGATTACTATTAATATTTCACTGTGTGGACAAACCACCTTTGTCTGTCCATTTATCAAATGATGAACTTTTGGTCCAGCCAATTACTATTCAAATGAGCCTGCAAGGAACATGGCAGTCTGTACACATGTGCCATTCTATCTTCAAAATAACAATCTAGTATTGGAATGATAAATTCCAAGGTTCCATGCATTCTGAATTTCCATAAATATTGCCAAATTAACCATCTACTACTTTGCAGAGGACTGTAACACAGTGGCAAAAATAATGGGTATATTATTATTTTTTTCTTTTTAAAGCTATGTTTATTATCTGGAGCGGAGCCTCTTAAAATAAAACATAAAAAGCCAAAGTAACTACAAAAAAAAAAACATTGATGATTTGACTAATTAAAATTAAAAACTATTAGGCGAGAGATTAAAAATTAAAAACTATTAAGAGAACATAAACAAGATGTGTAACTAAAACCACTAAATTGTATGCTGTTTGTAAGAGTGAATTTTATGGCATATGAATTACAACTCAGAAGAAAAATTTTTTAAAAAGAAAGACAAGTAACAGGAAAATATCTGTAATTACAAAGGATTAGTATGAACACAAGCTGAATTGTGTTCCCCTAAATTCACACACTGAAGTCCAAACTCAGAATGTGACTGTATTTACAGACACAATCTTTAAAGAGGTAATTAAGATGAAGTGAGGTCATACGGGTGGGCCCTAATCCAATATGATGTGATGTCCTTATAAGAAAAGGCCTTCAAGATCCAGACAAAACAGACCAAGGTGTGACCATGTGGGGACTGGCAAGAAGACAGCCCATCTGCAAGCCAAGGGGAGAGGCCTTAGAAGAAACCACAGCTGCCAACACCTTGATCTTGGACTTCCAGCCTCCAGAACTGTGAGGAAACAAATTTCTGTTGTTTAAGCCACCCTGTCTGTGGTGCCTTGTTATGGTAGCCCTAGCACACTGATATGGTAAGTATTATTATATCTGTTGAAACTTTACTGGAAATGTTTCCAGCATTTCCTCCACTAGCTGGATGATAACTTTTAGTTTTATGCTGTGGAAAGACTTCCATCATTTCCTAGTTTATTAAGAAGTTTTTATATAGTAAAGTTTGGACGTTAACTTCTTTAACATCTATATTTTGCCACCCATGGAGAAGGTCATTTGGTCATTCTTCTTTGATCAATTAATATCTTTGATTATATTAGTAGGCTCCCTATGTCATATTCTCCATGGATTCTTGGGGAAAAAACCATATCTGATAGCTGATTTTGGTTTTTGCAATAAGTTGCTGGAATCTATTGCTAATATTTATTTTCAAGTAACTGTATCAATATTTGTTAGTGAGATTGCCCTAGTCTTTTATTTTGTTTTGCTGTGTTTGTCAAGTTTTGTTTTCCACATTATTCTGGTTTTAATAAAGAAGTTAGATGATGTGTATTTTGAAGTTTTGACAAAATTCGACTCTGAAACTTATTGACAATTCTGTTTCTTTTGTGGAAATTTATCTACTTCAGTGTCCTATATCTTTCATTTCTATTGCTGCTGCAACAATTTAGCAGCTTAAAACAGCACCCACTTATTATTTCACAGTCCTGTAGGTCAAACTCAGTTGAATCTTCTACTTAGGGTTACATGAAGCTGAAATCAAGGTGTCAGCTGGCTGGGCTCTCCTCTGGGGCCGCTGGGAAGATTCTACTTGCAGCCTCATTTTGGTCGGTGCAGAATTCTATTCCCTGTGGCTGTAGGACTGATGAGCCCTTTTCCTTGCTGCCTGGCAGTGGGCGTCTCTTAGAGGCCACCTGCATTTTTTCTCCTGTGGTCCTTTCC
The DNA here is from genome assembly GCA_963574885.1 of Lepilemur ruficaudatus. Taxonomy (NCBI): domain Eukaryota; kingdom Metazoa; phylum Chordata; class Mammalia; order Primates; family Lepilemuridae; genus Lepilemur; species Lepilemur ruficaudatus. The sequence continues at coordinate 5,097 of CAUYRT010049853.1, forward strand.
ATCTCCAAACCAGCAATGGTGCATTGAGTGTTTCTGCTTTGAATCTTTGTTCTACCACCAGCTAGAGAAAGGTCTCTGCTTTTAAGGACTCCTGTGATTAGACCACCCAGAAATCTCCCTATGTTAAGGCTAACTGTGCCATATAAGAGAACATAATTATGGGTGATATTTCATTATATTCACAGGTTCCAGGGATTCAAGAGGAATATCTTTGGAGGGCAATTTTAGATATGTTACCACACTCTTCTAAGGCCAACGTTGGTAATTTATGCTTTCCTATTGGAAATCCATTCCATTCGGGTTTTTATGCAAGGTGTTGATAAAGTATGTTTTTATAACAATTACTTTAATCACTTTGTATTTGTCTAAATTTTTCACTCACATTTCTGATCTTTTATATTTATGCTATCTGTCCTTTTCTCTTAACTGCGTTAACTAAGGTTTCTCTTCCCCACTGCAAAGAATCATTTCTTAAAGTTAATTAGTTAATTCTACTGGTTTTATATTTCCAATACATTAATTGCTAATTTTAATTGTATTATTTTATCCTGGTTTCATTTGTCTTATTGTTTGCTTTTACGCTGTGCTATTTAAATGATAAATTAATTTATTTTCAGACTTTCTTACTTCATAATAGGTATTTAAAGCAATAAACTTTTTCTTTATCCCTTAGCTACTTAGGAGTTTGATACATAATTCTTTACTTATTACAATTCTTTAGATAATTTTGCTTATCTCCTCTTCAACTTGTGTTTAAGAGAGAGTTTTTAAATTTCCAGGTGATAAGAAATGTTATTAATGTATAGCTTTATTTCATTTTGATCAGAGTATCCACTCTATAATTTTTACTTTTTTGGAATATTAATTAATCGTATTGCTTTTCAATTCTTTTAAGAGTTAACTATAATCTTAACATACTCAAACTTTTACTTCATTTATCATCTCTACTTGATTTATCATCTTTGAAAGCATCATTGAAAGATGGAGAATTTGTGCATTTATATCTCTCCATCTCCTCTACACTCTCAACCTCCTGATATTTATACTTAGATTATTCTACATTTCAAGGTTTGCAATATTTATTCTGTTCTGTATACATAGTTATCATATTTAAAAAGATTCGATGCTCACTGCCAATCCTTTCAGTCTGATTTTTTTTATTTTGCTGGATTTTGTTATTATGTAATATTTTAAATAAGGCTCAAGTGTTCCTGTGTTCTTGTTTTACCAAATAAGTGACTTGATTTGTATTCCGTTTGTCTGATATTCTTAGAATTTATTCTCTGTCTTTAAGTTTCAGACTGTCTCCCTCTCAAGTTTTCATTCTGTACGAGTTCTTCTTGTTGTTTTTCCCAAGTTCATATTCAGTTATTCCCTTAGCACAGAAAAGTTTTCTTCTGCTATATCCTTTAACATGTTTTCGGTTACATTTGGTCTTCTCCAAGGATATCAATTTGATGCCATGTGTCTTTCCTTTGCCTATCTTCCATATATAACACTTCTCTATAATCCTTTATATTCTGTTCTTTTCCATTTTATTTTCATTTTGTTTCATGTCCCTGACTATAATTTTAGCAATGTCAATCTTCCTTTTACTGGCTCTAATTCGACATTTATTTTTGTAATGATTTGATTTTTCTCTTCCATTTCTTTTCTAAGCTCTTTACCCACTTCTGTTGTCTTATCATCTGCTTTTGAGTTTTTATAGCTCACTTATGCATGTGTTTTTGCATGATCATGCTGTCTTTTATTTGTTTCCTATCATAGAGAAGTGCTTGCCCACAAATACCTGCTGTTTAGGGCATAATTCTTCAGTGGTGTATTTTGGTCCTACATTTTATTTAGTATGTTCTTTTATCATTTTGTTTTGCAGTTTTACTTCTGAGATCCATGCAGATTCCTTTTTGGTTGCTTCCTCTCCTTTAATGAGTCCTTTCAAGCCAGATATTTGCTCAAGTACAGCATAAAGGGTGGGCCAGAAGAGTGAGTTGAGGCAGGGACTGAAGAATATCATCCTATTGCCAGATAATCTGCCCTAGAGATATGGCTTTGCTTTGGGTGAGCAAGAGGTTTGCCTGGCTCACAAAGAAGCCCAGTATGTAAAGATCCTTCTGGCATTAACTTCACGTTTATGTCTTTTCTGCTCACTGAGAGCAACAGTTGCAGAGCTGATCATCACCAGCTACCTTTCTTCCACTCTGACACTCACACAATAAGATTCTTGCAAAGACACTGTGTCTGCGTGGGTTCTCATCCAGCACTGCCTCAGCTGAAACTCTGCAATGTCACAACACACTCCAGGATGTTCCACCAGAACCCATCACTCCCAGCAAGGCATTTCTCATTTGGCCACTCAGTATCGCAGAACTCGGCTTACTGCCCAACATCTGCCAAGTCCACGCCCTTTCTTGGCATCCACACTGCCTTCTCCTGCTGCTAAACTAGCAAACACACAGGTGTGTGTCTTCCCTAAGCAATGTTTGCGTCCTGGCAAAAGGAGAGCCCTCCCTCTGGAAAGCCACTCACTTTACAATAAACCAAGAAAACATGTCCAAAAATGTTGCTTTGACTCCCAGAATGAACAGGTGAGGCTCTAAGGGCAGAAACATAAAATGGCATCTGGATGTTTGCTGATGTTTGTTGTTGATGAGAAGTTGAGTAAGAGAATTAGCATTTTATGTTCTTCCTGAGCTTCCACTTCTTTTACTTTCTGTGAGCCAGGGAAATTGGGCCATACTATCTAATAAAAATTCTGCCATCTGCATGTCGTCCCATGTAGTTGCATCGAAATGGGAGAGCCTTGATAGGAAAGAAAACTCAGCTGTGATGACAATATGTCTGATTTTAATCTCCCCAATGTTAATTGGAGAACTTTCCTGACACGGAGCATAATGAAGGTGGAAGTGACAAATATGGTAAATGATTACATGTCAGAGGCATTATCAGGAATGCTTAATGTCTAGATTGGTTTCCGACTGATGGTGAAGACAGTATTAGGAAGCTAGCGAGAGCTAGACGCTGGGGTCAGGCTGCTGCGCTGTGATGAAATTGATGTAGTGTGGAAATCAAAAAACAGCTATTGGCAAGAATTAAAAAGTGTGACTCCAGTAGACAGGAAGGACGCCGGCAGAGCACATGCGAGTCGGGGAGTTCAGATCCTGCAAACCACGTTCACAGATAGAAATAGAACAAGCCGAGAAGTGATGGCTTCACCACGGGCCGTGATGTGTTTACCCAAGCAGCAAAGCAAACACAATCGTGCAAAAATTAAGGGTTGATTATAGAGAAGATTATGCAAGAAACCAAATCAAATATGGAGAAACATTAAAACATGGTCGCCTTCACTACAAAATAGCATGGGGCTTCCGAAGTAAGAGGAAAACCACTGCGGTTTTGGAATGTGATTGAAACGGGCTGGATCATTGGTCCTGCCCACCACTGTCTGTTACAGGATTCTGGACGTGCCCAGCCGCTGCCGGGTTACCTTGCAGCTCCCTCCCCTGTTGGCAGAATATTCTTTCTCTCCCTGTTTTTGGCCTTGGCCATGTGACTTGCTGTGGCCAAAGGAGTGTCAGTGGATGGGACATCAGGGGAGGCCTTAACTGTGCTGGTGCAGTTGGCTTTGGTCCCTTCCAGTCCTGCATTTGCTGTGAGAAAGTCATGCCCGAGCAGCCGTGGTCCAAGGAGCAGCCCGTGAAGAAGACCCGGGCCCAGCCCTCAGCCGGGGCCACGGCGGCCATCACGCTGCTGGCGGCGCTGTCCGTCCATGCCCCAGCTGGATTTACCAACTCACCCCATTATTTATTTCCAAAAAAAATTTTTTTTAATGAAACTAAATAAACTTCAAGTCTCTGACACCTAGTCTAATGTGCTTAAGTTGTTTTAATGGTTTTACTTCTTGTAAAAATTCAAAATCCCAATTTTACTAAAGTTTAAAAATTCTAATGAATTCTATCTGTATTCGCAACCCTTTTTGAAATTGTGATAAAACACACAGAACATAAAATTTACCATCTTAACCCTTAAGTGTCCAGTTCGATGGCATTAAGAGCATTCACACTGTTGTACAGCCATCGCCATCGGCCGCCTCCACAACCGTTTTCATCTTGCCAAACTGAAACTCTGTACCCGCTAAACGATTCCCCACCCCTCCCCCAGCCCCTGGTAACCACTGTTGTACTTGCTTTCTCTATGAGTCTAACTGTTCTAGGGACCTCGTACCAGTGGAATCATACGGTATTTGTTTTCATGACCACTTATTTCACTCAGCATAATGTCTTCAAGGTTCATCACGTCATAGCACGTGTCAGAATCCGCTCTGCCAAGGCTTTGCAATATTCCAGGGTGTGGATACACCGCATCTCGTTTACCCGGTCATCCGCGGACGCACACCTGGCTGGCTTCCACCTTTTGGCAATAGTTGCTTTTTGGCTACAATGAATAATGTTGCTATGAACATGGATATATTAAAACAAATGTCTGCTCCCATCCCTGCTTTCAGTTCTTTTGAGTATACACCCAAATAGAATCGCTGGGTCATATGGCAATTCCATTTTTAATTTTTTGAGGAACCTTCATACTTGTTTTGCGTATTTTAGAAATTTTTTTAAACTATTGACTTTTGAAGGGAAAAAAACGCCCCTACAGAACACAGGCTAGGCCCTGCATGTTTTAAATAAGGAAACTCAAGTCTTCGGAGAGAAAGTGGAACTCACATGAGCTCGCACAGCAAAGGTCTGTTACTGGTAGACGGCTTTGTTTATTCCGTTCTGCTAGCAAGCTTTACGAGTTCAGCACATGAGACAGTCGCTCTGCAAGTCTTTCCTGTCTGTCCGTAAGGGAACGGGCTGCCCCGGCCCCATGGCCCCATCTACACTGGGCAACGTGTCTGTTCAGATGTCTGTCCCCCCACTATGAGTCCAAGGGAGGCAGGGCCAGGATATATTTATCTTCTCCCTTGTATCTCCAGTGACTTGCATAATCCCCAAATGCTTAATTGATGCTTACCAGAGGACTCATGCAACATGTCACCTCTAGATCCCTGAGTCCCCACAGCCTTCAGTCCATCAGCATTTGGACACTTGCCCATCACATGCTGAAATGGCTCCCTCCCGCCACTCCTGAGTGGTTTCCTGACCTCCCGAAGCGCAGGACGCAGCCAGCCACTCCCTCCTTGGGAACCTCTCCCGGCTCTCGTCCTGCCTCTCTGGTCATCATCTTTCCTCGGAGTGGGCCACCCTTCCCTTTACCGGGACCTCAAGAAAGTGCTCCTACCCACCAACTTTTCTTATAAGTCTGGAGTGCCCACCCAAGGTTTTGACCATGAACCCCTCTGCTCCCTCTTGCATCTAGACATCCTACCCTTCCCTGGCTCCAGGCTCCAGGCTCCAGGGTCACCTTTTCATGTGGCCTCACAGGGCCCCCACACAGAAGGCCTCCCCGCATGCCTCACTCTCTCCCATCTGTGCCCTCACCCCTGCCGCTCATTCTGAGCTGCTTAGTTTTGCTGACAGCCTTGCCAGCTCCCTCGTCACACCTGAGGCTCACCAACACCACTCTCCATAATATCTGACGGTTTGCTAGAAACTTCAGCCTGTCCCTCGGTGACGCTGCCACCGCGTTAGTTCCAGCATGTGCCACCTGTCTTGCCACCTCCAGCTCACCCTGCACGTTGCTGCACAGGGTGGACGATGCCAAATCCTGCCCAAACACACCTGGTGACTTTTCCACTCACACGGTGCCGGCACCTGAGCTGACGGCAGCCTGGCTCCATCACTCTCTGCTTTGCCCTGTCAGCCCTCGGGCAGGTGACAGAAGGAAAGTGAGAAGTATAAGCCCGTTTCAGCCCCGACTTACGCCGCTGGGGAGAGGTACATACATGCCCAATCGCTTCCCCATCTTAACGCGTTGGTAGTTTCTGGTTTAAAAAAAGAGCAAGATCTCAGAATGTCTCCCATCTTTGCCAATTCTGCCCTCATTCCCCCACCTGCAGAATCCTATACCCCCCACATCTCCCTGACAAGCCCCTTGTGTCCTGGTTTGAGCACAAAATATCATCCCAGGAGTGATGAGATGGCAAATGTCCCCCCACCTCCGAACTCCCCTTCTCGTCACTGCCCGTGTTTCCATTGCAAACATTGGCCAGGTTGGGGGCTCCACTGTGGCCGCCTGTGGCCGCCTGTGCCCTGACAGCCAGGCCAGCTGCCGGACGTGGCGCAGCCACTGCTCCAGCCCCACCGGGTATCTCGGGGGATCCTGTGAAGAGGCTGCTGCCTGTGGCCATGAGGATTAGCGAGCAGACAGATGTCCCCTCTGCTCAGGCTCAGCAAGCGCGGAGAGGTGACATCCGGCCTCGGCCAGAACTGGCTCTGCCCCTGGACCGCGCCGCACAGGGTGCTACCAGCTCAGGCCCGAGGGAGATACAAAGTGCGTGTTACGTCATTGTGACCACCCTGTCTGCATGGGGAAAATGAGCAGCATCTGGACCTCACCAGTCCGAGGCTGCTGCTGGGATCTGGAGGCTAACAAGCCTCTTCAATCAGGTAAGATTAATTTTCAAAAGGCAAAGACCACTTGGGAAAAGAAGGACAAATTCCAGGGACTGTGGGTCTCAGAGGAGCTGATTCAGTATGGAGAACAGATCTTAACGAGTGCCAGGGCCACTCCCAGGGTCTTGGGTCTGTGCTCCGGACCCTGAGGCCCAGGGCCAGTGGAGAACAGGTTTAAACCCTGACAGCCGGGCACTGGCTGGCTGAAGGCGGAAACGTACCTGAGACCTGGCCTGGACGTGCACTTAAGGAATGAATTCAGGCCCTGACACTTACTTCCCAGCATCATGGAAAAACCATTAAGCCCCTCTGCTGGAAAGCACAGGTGAGGTAGCACCTGGCGGAGCACGATCCGCCCAGGAGGCAGAACTAACGTCCTTGAATCCAAGTGGGCTCAGCTCGGCCGGTGACGGCGCGCACACAATCGGTTACTTCGGCTCTTCAGAAGAGATGCGGATAGACTGCTCCACGTGGAAGGTTCCTGCACAGAAAAGGAGCCCAGGGGTGCAACCAGGAAGGAGAGAGTCAGGAAAGTGCGGGGTCGTTAATAAAGCAGCTGTTACTTATCCATGGAAGGGTCAAACTGCCGCTCTGCCAGGGCCATTGCGGGAAGGACCCGCAAGGCAAGCACAAATCGAACCAGAGCCACAGGCTGTCAGCACGCACCCCCAGAGCGCAAGTGACCCCAACAGGACTGATGGGCACAGAGTGACACGCGAGAGCACAGAGGGGTACTGGGCAAGAGCAGGGTGGTGCCGGAAGACTAAGACAAAGCGAACACAGGCAGGGCCACCGGGTTCCTGCAAGGGCTGCCCACACTGGGGGGTTCTAGGGGAGGGAAGTTGTTCTGAATGACACTGCAACGGTGCGTACAGGACAGTCTGCGTTTGTCAAAACCCACGGAGCCGTACAACACACGAGCGACCTCACATGAACCAAGGACTTTAGTTAATAAGCACCTATCGGTGTCGGTCCGTCATTCGTAACAATCGTCCCGCACCAATGCGAGACGTCAATAATGGGAAACCATTATTTCCATTAATAAGGGAAGCCAGGAGAGGGCAACTGGGAGCTCTGTACTTCCTGCTCAAGTTTTCTGTAAACTGAAAGCTGTTCTAGAAAAGAAACCTAATTTAAAAACAAAAACAAAAATGCAGCCTTATGGGAAACAAAATGGCCTGACTGATGCCCTGTGTCCAGCTCTCAGCCTGACAAGGCTGTGCGGAGATAGAAGTGACGTCCTCCTTGCCTAGTGACCCTGAGTCACCCCACAGTTCAGGATACGCCTTATTTTGCCCTGTCTTGGTAAGAAAACTGTCTCATGTTTGAATACATGTACTTAATTTGGTTTTCTCTTTTCCAGGTTCCAGAATACTTGCATCAAGATTTAGCATGCGTATTTCCCCTCTTGGTGAAGGATTTCACCTACTGAATGCTGTCTTCTTGTTGTTGTGGGACAGAAAATACATAAACAAGAGGGAGGCTCCACGACATAGTGGCATCACTTTTTCATCTACTGGAAGAACACGGAACTCTCCCCAAACGCAGATGGACTTCTCCTACCAAATATCTTGTTAAAACTATGCCTTGTCATTGAACTTTTCGTCTAGAATCACAAATGAGACTAAATTAAAATTTAGTAAAATTTCTAAAATGTCACAGTGCCAGTTCTGCAGTCAACTCCCAGATGCACACAGAAGACCTAGCATAGCCCGAATTTTCTGAAAACAAGTAAATGAAAATGCTATCTCATGTCACTGACAATTTTCTTCCAGTGACTATCTCAAAGTGGTCTTACTGTTGCTAAACCACGATTATGTTTAAAATCCCAGTTTTATTTTTCTGCTCGTGAGCTTAGACACACCAAGCAATTTGCCTGTCCTGTTCACTCTGGGGGCTGTAGTGCTCACAAGGCAGCTCTGGGTCAGAGGGAGCATGACAGGAGTTTGACGGCAAGATGCCCGAGGACCCAACAGCTGGTGAAGAGGTGAAGCCCTCCGGAGAGGAGCAGCTTGGGATCCCTGGAAGCCTATGGAAGCAACTCCACGCACCATGACGCCAGCACGGAGATCCTTTGCGCAGGCTCTGACTTCCAATGGACAAAGCCGTGGCAAAGCCCATCTGTACCACCTCTCCCGCCACCAACAGACGGCAACAGTGGTCATGTGCTGTCCTCAGAATCTCCACTGGGGGCTCCCTGGCTGGATGAGCTCAGGCTCAAATTTGAGGGGTGTTTCAACTTCATAGTGTCTGATGGGCACAAAACCAATCAGAATGCAAATGAGAAGGTGCAATGGTCTGAATGTCTGCGTCCCCCTAGAAATGCACAGCTTCAAATCCTAACCCTCAGTGTGATGGTGTTAGGAGGTGGGGCCTTGGGAGGGGGAATTAGATCACAAGGATGGAGATGTCCTGAATGAGATTAGTGCCCTTATAAAAGGGATCTCATGGCCGGGCGCGGTGGCTCACACCTTTAATCCTAGCACTCTGGGAGGCTGAGGCAGGAGAACTGCTTGAGCTCAGGAGTTCAAGACCAGCCGAGCAAGAGTGAGACCCCATCTCTACCAAAAATAAAAATAAAAATAAATAAATAAAAGGGATCTCAGAGACTTGTTCCCCTCTCTCAGCCGTGTGAGGCTACAAAAAGAAGGCAGTCTGCAGGCCGTATGAGTCCCTCGCCAGAACCCAACCACGCTGGCACCTGGATCTTGGACTTCCAGCCTCCAGAACCGTGAGACATAAATGTCTGTTGTTTATAAACCACCCAGTCTAGGGTATTTTATTACATATGACAGTAGCCCGAACAGACTGACAGAAGGCGAGTGTGGTTGTGGAAATAACAGTATAGACGATTGTTTTAATTGGAAAACAGTGCAACAGGGTGTGCTTGTGTGTGTGTGCACAGCCTTTGTGCATGTGGGTATGCATATGTGGCCCTGGGGACAGCCTTTAGAACCCGCCTGCAGTCAGGAGACAGGCATCCCTGTGCATGAATTCGCCTCTGTTGATGTCTTGGTCTGCTTTCTGTTGCTCATAACAGAATACCTGAAACCGGGTAATTTATGAAGAAAAGGAATTTATTTTTCACAGTTACGGAGGCTGAGAAGCTCGAGCTTGACCCCAGGTCCGGGGGTCACAGTTGGGCCTCCACTGTTGTCTTGGGTCAAGCACACACCCGTGCAGGCAGCCGAGCTGCGCGCATCCTGCCAGAAAGCTTCGCCTCGGCCCTTGCAGTGACTCACGTGAGGGAGCTACATTCTGTTCTCCTGGTGAAGGGACAACAGTGATGAAACTGCTAAACAATTTGCTTAAAGAGAAAGTTTGAAATTGAATTACTTTTGCCCCCAAATGTTTTCCTGTGAAAATTTGAAAACAGTAAAATCATAGGAGAAAAATAAAAACCTGGGAATAAAAATTCCCATTAGAATCTACCTAGAGGCTCCTTCTTTGTGAATTTTGAACTGCCCTAGAGAATTACTTATTCCCTAAAACTAGTAGAAGACGGGCAAATTCATCTCCAGGTGAGAAAGCTGGGCCATTTCAAGTATAAATAATGCACTTTTCCCTTGGCTTTTTCATGGGCTCCACCCATTACCGGGTAATGAGGAAGAGGAGACAGAGTCCCGTGTTTGCAGAACAGGAGGGGCCTGCGCAGGGGGCGGGAGAGGAAGGAAGAATTGTGTCCGCACAGGTGGGTGCCCGAGAGATGTCTAGGAATAAGCTGTGCTGAAAACTAGAAAATGTGATGTCACCCCCACTGTTCTGTCTGATTTAACTGAGAGAACGTGGCCTTGAATTTAAATGACAATCGACAGAGCACATTTCAACGGGCATTAATTGCAAGGCTGCCGCGCGCCGGCCCCTGAGCCAGGCACGGACGACCCGGAGCTGGCCGCGCCCTCAAGGAGCTCGCGCCAAGTGGAGCGACGAGATCAGCTATCCCGGGGGCCCATCCAAACCTCAGGGCAGCAAGAGGTTAAACCGGAAAGCCATATGCTCCGCCACGCGGATGCCAAAAAGGCAATTAGTCAAATCACACATCGGCTCTGATACACATTCTAAGTATCCAGAGAGTAGAAATAAATTTTCTAAAATTAAGAGAATCTATTGGAAACATCCAGCAAGCATCATGCTTAATAATAAATCATTAGACTGTTCTCGGTCACTAAATTGTGGGGTGATCCATTGTACGTATAGTGTGCTGGGGCTGCAGTACCACAGCGCCACGCACTGGTGGCGGAGCCCACAGTACCACCGATGGCCGCAGTTCAGGTGCCGGAGTCCAGCTCAAGGTGTCGTTGGCAGGGCTGGTTCCTCCCAAGGGCCGTGAGGGGAGGGCTGGTAGGCACCTCTCCCTGGTCTGTGGATGTTTGTCTTCACGTCCACACGCGTTCTCCCTGTGTTCGTGTCTGTGTCCAAACTTCCCCTTTTCAAGGGTACCAGTCATATTCAATTACAGGCCACGTTAGTGACCTCGTTTTAATTTGGTTACCTGTGTAAAGACCCAATGTCCAAATAAGCTCGCAGTCTGAGGGACTGGCATTGGGATGTCCACACACGAATTTTAAGAGACACGATTGAACCGTAACGTTATATTATACAACAATAGATGACTTGTACGGCTGGAAACGAGGATAATCGCTATTATTCAACTTGGTTCTGGAGGTTCTAACTAATATGATAAAGCAAGAACAGGAAGCAAGCGGTTTAAATATGGAAAAGGAAAAGACGAGATGATCATCACTGGAAGATTACCTTGTGGCCTACCTGGAAAATCTAAGAGCTTTAACTGAAACCCTAGTAATGTTCTTTAAGAAGCACATTCCATAAGATTCCTGCATATGACATTAAAATAGTTTTCAGAGCAGCTTTCCTTTATGTCAGTGATGACCAATTTTAATATATAATTGTAAAGACTATATTCGCAAAAGACTTGTATATGAATGTTCATATCAGCTTTAATAATAATATAACAAAATGTTATTTCTACCCCCAAATAGAAACAACTCAAATATCATCAACAGGTGAATGTCTAAACAGTGGTATACAATGATGATTACATTTGACAAGGTATACATGTGTGGTGTTTAGATTTTTGTATAAAAATATATTCAATGGGAACATAAAACTCATCAAACCTACGCCTAACATGGGTGCATTCATTTTATTGTATGTCAATAACACTTCAAAATATAGCTTTTTAAAATTCTAATTTTATTCAAGGAATAAATCTAAAATAATAGAAGACATTAAAATGCCCAAAGAAAATTTAGAATAATATTACTCTAACCTTCTGGTAAAAATAATTTAATCAACATAACTGTCAGAAGAAAGCAAAAGCCACAAATTAGACAAAAAAATTGCATTATGTAAAACATTTCAAATGATTTTGCATGTCAAAAGACACCATCCAAAAAGTTTAAAAACAAGCAACGAACTTGGAAAAGCCATAATATATTCGGCAAACAATGAGACCCCATGAAAAACGCTGGTCTAGGTGTGAAGCGGTAAGAGAAAAAGCTATTGGAACTTTGGGGACTTAGGAGATCCCCGAACCGAGGTGACAGGGGTGTTAGCCCCACGCCATGTTGAAGCTGCCAGGGTGGGCGGTAGAGGAGGCAGGTAGCAACGCCGTGTTCATGCTCCACCCGCTCGGGGTAGGAGGCAGTAGGGACCATCTTACGCTTATGCGTTTAGCTTTTTGCAAGGTGACCCCAGAGGCTTAGCAGCAAATGCGAGGCAGTCACTGCGCTGTTAGATTAATGTCTCCTCCTCCCTAGATGCGAGCGGGGAGAGAGAGGGCACGGAGGAGTTGTACCGGTAGTTCTCAGCCTCTGGGGCTCAGAAGCCCTTTACACTCTTGAAGAAAAGATTGAGGACCCCAAAGCGCTTTTGCTTCTTCAATTAATATCTATTGTGTTAGAAATTAAAAGTGAGAATGCTTCCAGATGCTTACCAGTGCACTTCAAAATGATAGCAACAAAGCCAGGATGTGTTAACATAAACTATTTTACTAAAAAGCAACGATATGTTCCAAAACAAACCAAAACGGTAATGCCAAGAGTGGCATTTCCACACGTCTCTTTAATGTCTGGCTTAATAGAAGACAGCTGGGTCCTCCGATCTAACCTGTTGCGATATGTTGTTTTGGTTGGAGTACATGCAGCAAAGCAGGCCTCATTCAGATATCTAGCTGGAAAAGAGAGGGGTATTTTGATAGCCTTTCACAATAATTATGGATATCCTTCTCACAGACTACAGCAAAACTCAATACATTATAGGTTCTCAAAGTCCCATTGCGATGTGGAAACTGAAGCCCACCCGTGAACTTTCTCCACTCGGCTGCATTAAACTCCGTGGTCCACCTTGCACTTTGAGTGGCTCTTTGACCCACAGAGCACCGTGCACTGGTCACTGGAAAACGGCAGGTCACTGAGTTTTGCAGACGTTGACACATTTCATTACAGAAGATTAAAAAATCATCTCTGTTCAAATCACCACCAATCTCATCAGTACAGTATTTAAGTGGTAGGAAGTTGTCAAGCTCACAGTGGCTGATGTGAGTGTTCCAAAATTCCAATTTTCACTTGAAAGCTTGAATTTTATCACTGGCAAAAAAAAGCTGTCAGTTGCTTTCCTTGAAGTGACAGGCTCGCTTCGTTCATTTTTTAAAAAAATGTCTAGCAAATACCCAAGTCTGAATAGCCATGGTATGTCTGTCAGTCACTCTTTGAAGTGAAAATGACATTTGAAGGAAGAAGCCGTTTTTCCAGCTCAAAACAGAAACAATCGCACAAGCGCTTTTGCCCGAGACAATCCACGTACCGGGTGAGCCGCAGGGATGCTGAATGCACGCTCTGCGTTTCGCCACGGAGAATGTTGAAAATACAAGGGTTTCATACGATTAATAGTCTATGCTGCTTCAACAGGGCATTCTTAAGTGAAACTGGCTTTTTAAAAAAAACTGTGGGTGCATAAAATGACAAGGAGCACAGTTTGCTGCCACCGCTTTGGTGTCTGCGAAGCCATCTCTGTTTTACCCACCACTGCTTTTGCTCCGTAAGTACAGACGTTAACACGGCGACAGAGGAAAGAAATCCTCCTGCTGTCATGAAAAGAGTCTTGACCCCACAGACCTCCTGAAAGAGCCAGGGACCTTCGAGGTCCGTTCTGTGCTATTCCACGGAAGTGATCACAAGTCTGTTCAAAGATGTATGGTCAAGGATGTTAATTTCAACATTGTTTAGAATGGTCAAAAATTGACAACAGCCTGAATGTGCCTAAGGAGGACAATGTTTAGCTACATTCCGGGGCATCCACGCAATGAAATATCGTAAAGCCATTCGGACGTCAGGGAAATCAGATGAGGGGCAGAGATCTGCACCCTGGAGGCTTGTTGGGGAGGACGCAGAACAGCACCTGAAATTCACGGATGAAGTGGGATTGAGCAGATGCTGTTGCAAAAAAGACCTCAGCTCATCGCGCTGAGACAGGACGGCTTTCTGGAAGTGCCCCCAAAGCAAAGGGTCAATGCCTTTGTCCCCTTGCATTGGCCAGTCTCAGAGGGGGCACCTGCTCGGGAGGCTGCCTGGCTGGGCTCCGCTGTGATCAGGAGCCGGCAGCTGCGCCCGCACAGCTCGGGGGTGAAGGCCTCAGCGCTGAGGGGCTCTCCGAGCAGCACACAACAGCATCCGCTACGGGCTGTTCAAGGAGACGAGGCAATCCTGTCCTGTTTAATTCGAAAAGATGTTTTAAGAGAAGTAACAGTTTGTAGCGTATGTGCATTTTCTGTACCAAAAAAAAAAAAAAATACAATAGCAGATTTCATAGAAAGGCTTTGAAAGACAAACAACAAACTGTTCCTGTAATTACCTCTGGTGGGAGCATTTCAGGGGAATTTCTTCTTTAAAAATTTCTGGATTCTTCTAAATTTTTTAACCTAAGGATATGTTACTTTGATAACCATAAAAATATTTCCAGTTTAAAAAGAAAAAACTTAATGAAAGAAATGCCACATCAGCCACAGCATGCTGAATACAGACACACGCTCGCTGTCCAAACTCACCTCTTCGTAATAAGGAAACCTCACCCAGAGGGGTGAAGGGACTCAGTCAGGTCCCACAGGAAGAATCTGTGTCCCCTGGGTCTGGAATCCTGCCTTCCCGCTTCCCCAAAGTGACGTCAACAAAGAGGTGAGGTGTGCCCAGGAAGCAGGTGAAGAAACAGGACAAGCCGAAGAGGGTTGTGGTGTCGGGACAGACGGGACAGCAGGGAGGGCTCGGCAGGGGGAGAGCTGGGGAGAGGCCTGGAGGCCACAGACAGAAGGTGCAGGGATCGGCTGGAGGCACTTGGCTGCACAGGCGAGGGAAGGGAGTGTGAGACAGGGCTGGGACATAAGACAAGCAGAGATATCAGCACAGAAAATAAATGGGAAGGCCGGGCATGGTGGCCCGCGCCTGTAATCCTAGCACTGTAGGAGGCCGAGGCAGGAGGATTGCTTGAGGTCAGGGGTTTGAGGTTGCAGTGAGCTATATTGACACCACTGCACTCCAGCCTGGGCAACAAAATGAGACCCCGTCTCAAAGGAAAAAAAAGAAAAGAAGGGGAGAGATAGTTGATGAGTTTCAATGGAAAGAGCATAGAGCCCTCACAAAGGAAGAATCCCGAAACTGTTTAAGTGACACTGATGTGCCACACTTAGTGCCCTACTCTGTGTCCGGCTATGGCAATCGCAGAAAAGGTCACCATCAGAAAGGACTCATTCAGTCATCACCTGATGTATGCATCCGCTCGGCCTGTGTTTACCGAGGCTGGTGTGCGGGCGTGTGCAGAATCTGTCAAAGCATCATGTTCCAGGGTCATCGAAACTGCCCGTGAAGGCAATCTGGGAAAATTCAAGCAGCTAAAAGACTGAAAGTACAGTCACTGAGGACACTTAGAACACTGAGACGCTTCTGTAATGGTGTTATTGAATCCTGGGAACGCAGAGGAGAGACCTTGGCAAGATTATTTCACCAAGAGATTGATGCCAGGGAGTTTAGGGCCCACGTCTTACGGTTCAGCGCGAGCAAGAGCGGTGGGGATGGCGGGGCCTGGGGAGGCCACTCACTCGCGTGCCGTGCACGGCAGGGCTCAGCACCGAGGTCAGCCAGTGTCACAGCAGCGCGGGGGGCAGGGGGCGAGCCAGAGGCAGATGCAGAGTTGCTGGGACAGAGGCCACACCGAGCTGCTCCAAGGAGAACACAGAGCAAACTCCAGGCTGCCGCTGGCGCAGACTGCGAGCTCTCTCCCCAGTGAGGCACCGGTCACTTGCTGGGGAGCCCGTTCACGTCCACAGCCACACTTGCGGCTCCTACCCGGGCAGGCACAAAGTAAAAACAAGTCCCATCCTGAGGAACTCAGACCAACCAATAGGTCTGAAAGCCACACCTCTAACGAGCTCCCGCCCAAGCCAGGTGCTGGCAGACGTGTGGCGGAGGCTGGAGAGGTTTTAGGGAGACAGGCAGTGACAGCGGGGTCTCGCGGTGACGGGAGGCTTCCCGGAAGCCCTGGCGTTTCAGCTGAGCCCCTGACTAGTGAGGGCGGTGTGAAGTGGAGCCTCTCCCATGTTGCAGTGAGAGTTTCTGAAATATGAGATGGTTTTCCCCATTTTCAAGCGTTAAATCGTTTTAACACCACTCCCCAAGAAAGTGTGATCTTGCATTTAGATGTCCTCTCTGCCTCCCTTTCTCCCCTAAACCATCCATCCTAAAACCCAAGGCTGAATGAGTTTTCCTAAAACAGTGTTCTCATCATGTCACCCCTGATCAAAATCCTGCCGTGACTCTGCATGTAGAGTTTTTTAAAATCGATGGAGCTGAGAATCATTCCCAGTACAATGGTGTGGCTGGGGGGAGCCCTGGTCAGAGTGGCAGCTCTGCTGAGAAAGGGCCAGGAACTGCCAGGACACTGGTCCTGTTGGAGCCTGGAGGTGGCCCCGTCAGAGCCTGGGCAGCGGCCTCTGAGAGTGGCTGGAGGTGTTTAGACTTCCAAAGCCCAGGAGACCCAAGAGCTGTTTCCCTGTGGTGCTTGGCATTTAAATGGGAGGTGGGCAAATAAGGAGACCTGTAGGGGCCAGAGGGATGAGTAGAGTCTGGCCACCATGGGGATGGGGACTCACGGGAGGGACTTAGACCTTCTGTCTCTGGCTCTCAAGAGCGGAGGAAGGGCCAGGGGGTGAGAGCCACGTGGAGGGGACATGGACTCAGTAAAGGAGACATTCTTGAGTGGACGGTGGCACAGTGAGCAGAGAACTCAGCTCACTCAGCAATCGTGAACACCATGGATCCTCCTCACATCCCTCCCCCAAGTCTCACGTGGGTGGCAGTGGGAGGAAAACAACCGGAGCACCGTTGCGTGCTGGTGCCCGGGGGACACCGCGGAAAATGGGGTCGGGAGGCGGCACCGCCTCAGTCCTGAAGTGAGGGGGCATCGGTGTCCCGTGTCAGAGAGAGCAGCTACGCGGAGGGGACGCAAAGTCAACCCCAACCCCACAGAAAGCCCCCGCCCGAGCCTGCTCTTACCTGACCATCTCCTGCAGAAGCGGGAAGGTGAGGAAGCCACCTGAGCGGTCCACTCTGCTCAGCCCCTGGGACGCCGGCACAAACATGGTGACGCCGAGGTCCTAGGGGACGTCCTCGTGGAATTGCACCTGGTAATGCACCTGAAGCTCAGCAGAAAGGTCTGGGCCGAAGCCACGGAGCGAGAGGCAGCGTGAGCCTAGATTGGGGCCAGGCACGGGAAATCCACGAAGGTGCCCAAGGGGCCGTCAGTGAGGTGCGGGGAAACTCAGGAGCGAGTGGCTCCCCGAGGGATGACATAGGGAAGATGTTGCCGGAAGGGAAAGGCGCACTGCGTGGGTGCTGGGGGGAGGTAAAACCAAGAAGGACTGAATGTTGCCCACGGATATAACAGAAGACCTCAGCAGCGGGAATTTCACTGTCCGGGGAGGGACATCCCATCGGCACTCAGAGGGGCGGGAGGTGAGGAAGCGCGGGCATCGGTGTGGCGTGGCTGTGAGGGAGGAAAAGGCAGAACTGAACGAGGGTGGCAGGGTCCCCTCCATGCTGGACGGTGTGCCCCAGTGTCTGTGCCAGTTAAGGATGCGGCTCCTGCCTCCCCCGGAAAGCTGAGCTGAGCAGAGGTGCAGCCAGCAGACGCCCCACTTCCCTGGCTGGTGTGTGCCATAGTTCTGTGGGTTTGGATCCAGAGAAACCACTGGAACCTTAAGTAAGGGACAGTTGAACATCTCATCTGTCCACGCCCTTGTCTCCATGCTGGGGGACCTGAGGGTAACAAGGGAGGTCCCCTCACGGGGGACTAAGAGAGTGGCAGTGAAGGAGGATGTAGTGGGCACAGCCTAGGAGAGAGTGGGAGACCACCGACTACGGAAACACACGGGCTTTTCCACGCTCTGCAGAAAACCAAGCGATGCCATAGCCGCTGGCAAGTGTTACAACCTTGAGAAAATTCTTTGCCCCTTTGGGTCTCCTCCTAACTTCATCCATTAACTGAAGGTCATACTACCCCTTCCACAGTGTTAGGCTGACAATTAGGTGGGATGATGATTGTCAAGTGCTAGGAAGGGACTGGCATATAGTAGGTGGACAATACCTGCTGATTGCTTCTCCAAGCTCTGTCTCCATTCCTGGAAATGCCTCTTCCATCAGCAAAGAAGACTGAAAAGCTATAACTGCCCCCAGAATAACGTGGGCACCGAGATAGGATAACCGAGGTAGAGACTCGTTCACCTTCCTCTAAGATAACAGCGTAACCAAGTGAGGGACATTTTGATCTGCAGTCTCTCTGACAACAGAAATCTCTAACGACATAGAACAACAGCAGCAGAGAAAAATGCTTGAACAACAGAGCGTTTCAGCCGGTATTTAAAACACATACGGAATAAACCTTTTTGTGAGCTAGTCAATCCTTGTTTCGATGTTTGCTTTAATTAGTTCAAGCTTTCGATACCTGAATTATCAGAGGGAAAAATTTAAGCAAGCCTGCTTAAGAACAAAAAAAATGTTTAGCTA
>CAUYRT010049858.1:0-43826 GCA_963574885.1 Lepilemur ruficaudatus
AAAAAAAAAAAAAAAAAAAAAAAAAAAGAATGAGATTTCACTCTCCATCTCTCTCCATCCATAAGCAATAAGTGTTTAAATGCACCTATATTATTATTAATAAAACCGTTCCTAGTGAATTCAGCATACCAGTAACCACAAAAAATGCCACAATTCAGCAATCTGCGTTTGCTTGTGAAGTGATTTCTTCTAAAGACAGATGCCACCTCAAGAAACAAAAGCAGGAAAACAATCCAACATATTACCAGAGGCAAAGCAAGAAAAGATTAGAACTCCAAGTGTCTCTCTCTCTCATCTGGGACTTCTGCTTACATCTTTAGAACATCCAGCACAGACAACAGAAATGGTAATTTCTACAAATACAAAGCAAGAAGCTCTCTGCTTTTTATTTTGCTGCCAAGAATATAAACTAAAGGATTCTTGCAGATTACTGTACCCCCCCAAAAAAAGAAACCTAGGATTGGTTCCTGAAAAGCAAAATTCAGGGTCCATTAAAGGTCAAAACATTTCCCCAAGAAGTTAATACGTCTAATTTTCTTTTTTTTTTTTTAACTTCAAGGGCACTAGTCAGGTTTTAATGTTAAAAGAAATCCTTAGGACCAAAAGAAAGGGGCTGAATGTGCTATGTGTTTTTATTTGAATGCCATGTCGGGGGAAAAGTAGAATACTAAAAATCTCCTCATGAAGATTTCAAAATAAAATGTTACTACTGCTCCTACAGAGAAATTATTTTTTCAATTACTTTAATGTTCTTTTAACTCCACTGAATCACCTCACCTCTATATTCCTAAAGGGCAGACCTGCAAACCAGGGAGAGTTCAAGACAGTCATAAAACGTTAAGTCACAAATTGCCCATCATTAGTTCAGTATCAGATAAAAAGAAAACATACACTGTCAAAAGTTCAACTCTCTTGCTCTTTGCCATATGAAAATAACTGTTGTAACTGAAAAATAATACTAAAAAAGAATAATATTTCTTCTCCCCATTGTCACTCTTCCTCTGTCTTTTTGCCACCTCCCCATCCCTAGCACAAACCACTTACTGACAGTCCAATATCTTTCAAAGAGTAACAATAAATAAAATCATAATCGAAACCTCCAGTAACCGGGTGTTTCATCTTTGCTGTGAACTCAGCAGGTCTCTGGCTGTTTCAAGAGACTTGCTAATCTGACGATGATCTTCTCAGTGATTGACAGTAAGCAAATATCTAGAACCACACACTCCTTTGCAAACACGAATGCAACCTGTCAGCAACATTAAAACAACTTTATAAGAAATAGGCTAATTTCAAGTGTGTAGAACATGAAAGTTCAATAATTTCTCTCTCAAATTTTAAGTTTGGGTCTACATAGGCTACCCTTTTTCTTATTTCCCATTTAAAGCTTTTTCCTGTTATTTCTTAGCTCACTCCCAGTGAAAAACAATGTAGAACAACCAACCTGTACTAAAGCCATCCACATGACACTAAAGAGCAACATCCAATGACAGACAGGAGATTAGCAAGAATTTCTCAGTACATGAACTGCTCTCAGCAATTAAATTTATTCCCATTTGTCCGCTTTGTTACATGGACAAAGAGAGGAGAAACTCACTCACCGATCTACAGTGAATGTAAATTAAAGTTATTATTTAAAAAAATACAGGACCCTAAAAGGCACAGAGCAGAGGAATAATAGCAGTAAAATCTTTGGTTCCTTCCACTTGCCCTGGATTCTTGGGTTGCAGCCTCTCTAACAGCTAATTTTCCCTTCTTGTGGGGTTTTAGCTGGTGGCATTGCTCTCCACTTCCATTTCTACCCCTTCGGTTTTTTAAAAGGAGATAAAGCAACCGTACAAGAATGCCTGAAGACATCAAAGACCTGAAGCTTCACTCGTTGTGTGTGGCACAGGAGGATGAGGAGGAAAGCGTGAGGTAATGAGGATCTGCTGTATTTACCTTATGTGCAGGGCATGTGGGCAACAATGGAAACCATGCAGGGTGCACTTTTGGTCAAAAAAGAACATGGCAGCCTAATGGGAGGCCTTTGTTCTTCAAAAGGGTCTCCTTTCCCCCTTTTGTGCTTCACTTAATTCATGGCATCAGAGCTGCTCTTGAACTTGACAGACTGAGAGAGAGAAAGGGAGAAGAGAGGGGGAGGCAGACACACAAAGAGAAGGGAAAAGGAAGGGCTTGAAAGAGAATTCATTTGAAAAAATTAGTTCTACTGCCAGTTTTGATGAAGTTTTGGAATTTTAAAGGAGTTGGAAAGCACTGAACTGTTGAAATAAATTTAGTTTTCCCAGAAATTATAATAAATGACAAAGTAGAAAAATAAGGCAGAAAATGAATTATGTCCTAAGAATTTGTTTTAGATTTTTTCTTGCTAAATGTATTTCTTGAAATAACAGTATGAAAACATCTGATTTTCAACAATTACATGAATGGCAGCACTCTATAAGCAGGACCAGTAATTAAATGATTTCCCGGTTTAGGGGAATTTTGAGTCGCGTTAAAAAACAGCACAAAACCACCAGCGCCACCTGCAGGGTAAACACAGATGAGCAGTCTACAACACACGTATTTCATTTTTTAATTTTTAAAGACACTGTGACACTGTCCCTTTGAAGTCAAGAATTACATTTTTTTAAAGTAGCAAATAACTTCAGATGGAGAGCAAAGCCCTAAAAATCTATGGCCAATTTTCAGTATTTGTGAATATAAATAAAAAACTGCAGAAAGATCTTTAGCTATGTACTAATATAAAAGGCTGCTTCAAAACCTTAATAGATCTGGTTATAAAGTAAGGTGAACATCCTATGGCTTTATAGTAGTTTTTTTTCCTGATTGCAAAACACCCACTCAGAATAAAACTATGAAACAAGTCTAAAATATAGGAAGTTACCTTACTCTCGTTAGATTCAGCATTTATTCCTCCAGGGCTTTCTTCTGTGCACATCCCACATGTATAATTTTGTATTATACACCATGCCTGCCTGGGTTTTTTTCTTTTTATAGCTTCCTTCTCCTACCCTCCCCATGTAATATATTTATAGCTCTTTTTGTAACAGTACAAATACACTTCAATTTTTGGGTGGTGTATAGTATTCCGCTACACAGGTGTATTAATGATTTATGGTCAGTCAATATGTTGTTGATAGGTATTGCATTGTTTCTATTTTTTTCCACTTTACAAAGCAAGCTTCAAGAAACAGCACTATTTGTGTATCTTTCCTTACCAGTTTCTGTAAACAAAGGGCTAGAGACAGAATTCCTAAGAGAAAGGGTACAAACATTGTAAAATTTAATAATATTCTCAAACTGATCTCCAAGAGTTGTGCCAAAGTACTCTCTCAATATTATGCGAGAGTGCCTGTTTCCCGATTCTAGACAACAATCTCTTAAATATTTAAAATTCTGACAAATACTGGTTTTGTTTAAATCTTTCTCGAACATCTACACATACTGTCCTTCAATTGAGAATATGACACATTTACTGACGGAAAGATTTCATAGAAGCATTACCTTTAAACTACCTTTAGAGCCAATTACTATTTTACAGTCACATCTCAAATCCACCTTACAAGAGAATTACTACCCAATCGCATTCTTCACCACGATGCATTCAGAAAGCACTGGGTGTTTCCAAATCTACCCTCAGAAGATAATTTGGTACCAACAAGGAGATTTAAAGGTTTGCTTCAGCTCTCAAAGAGGCACAATATACAAACGCACACCCTTTCCAAGAGAACTATTTTGAAGGTACAGCTTTCAGCTGGATTCACGTGTGTGCATGTGTGTCAGTTACAGGCACATTTGTCAGTAAGTACAACCATGCTATGCACCTCGCACAGACAAGAAGCCGCACAAGTGTACCAGTCTGTGTACACAACAGCATAACTGCAGGTTTAGCATCGATATAAGTTGAAGTCTGAGTTTTAATTCTTAACGTAGGGTTTCTCAACCTCAGCACTATTGATATTTTGGACCAGATAATCCTTTGGGGGGAGGAGAGAGGCTGACCTAGACACTAGGATGTTTCGCAGCACACCTGGCCTCTAACCACCAGATGCCATTAGCATCATCCTTCAAGTTGCGACAATAAAAAGGTCTCCAGATATAGCCAAATGTTCGGGGGAGGGATGGTTCATCCCTACTTGAGGACCACGACCCTGGTGTACTTAAATTTAAATGAGCTATCACATACATTTCACTACTGCACGCACTGTATTTATCAAATTCTTACTAACCTTCACCATACTCTGCAGCCATCAGTGAATATGGCAGCATCCGGTAGACAGACTAAAACAATGATGTTTCGTGGTGGTTTAACGGGAGGAACACTAAACTTGTGAGGCAAAACTGGAGTTACTTCATCACTGTGAACTAGCCTAGTGATGCTATCTCCAAAGCACACCTTGAATCCACTGCTTCGGTGCATCTTCCACTGTCACCTCGGCCACCACGCCTCTCACGTAGACTCAGCCTTTTACCTGTTCTCTCGGCTTCTTCTCAAGACTCCGCAAAGCCATTCTCTATTCGCCCGACAAATATTTACTGAATGCCTGTTACACACAGCACTCTGTGTACTAAGAATACATCAGCATACAACTCTCTTACAAAAACTCTTCATCTGGTGAATTTACATTCTAGTATAAAACGTTAGATGAGAGAAAAAAGCAGAGAAGGATGGACAGGAGGGGGGTCTGGTGTCAAATACAGTGGCCAGGGATGGCTTTGTCAGCTGTATGAAGATCAGAAGATGGTTAAGAAGTCAACCACGTGGCTATCTGGGGAAAAGCAACCCAAGCGAACAGAACAGCTAGTGTGAAGACCCTCAGCGGGAGAAATGGGAACCCACTGGACGACGTGCAGCGGAGGAGAGCCGTGCTCTGACACTGAGAAGGAAGACCCTGCTAACCATGTGGAGGACCGGCTGCAGGGCGGGCTGCAGGGGTGCAAGCAGAGACCAGGCAATTCACGGGATTTAGACCAGGAAGGGGATAGTGAAGATGATAAGAAGTAGCTGGATTTTGGCTATATTATTAATCACAGTGAGTTTTAAAATATAAATCGGATGTCACTCTTCAATTCAAAGCCCTTCAGCTGCCACTGTCGTCCCAATGCACTTTACAGAACATAAAATACAAAATCAGTATGGCCCAAAGGCTTCATATGATCTGGTCCCCACTGAACTCTTCAGCTGCATCTTACTCCTCAGTAATCAAAATATGTTCTGGCGACATTACCTTTTCAGGTCATCTACTACCCCAAATTCCTTTCCACTTGGGAGCCTTGGCACATACTATTCTCTCTGGCTAGAATGAATGCCCTTTTCACTCTTTGCCTGGCCTACGTGCTCTCTTATTTCAGGTCTCAGCTTAAAATTCACTTCCTCAAAGAGAACTTCCCCTGACATTCCAGTCTAAATCAGCTTCACTCCCTTTCCCCAATAGATTATACATATTCTCTTAAAGCATCCCAAGGTACTTTTCATTGATAGGACCCGTGCCAGTTTGTAATAACATTGGTTTCAATTACACCTAATGGCTAATGTTTGTCTCTCTAGGTTGTAGACTACAGACAGCAGGGACCACTTCTGTTTCATTTACTATTATATTCCCAGGATTTGGCACAATACCTGGTAAACAGCAAGCACAAAAAATACTTGTTGAACAAGTGACAGAGCTTTCGTCCCAGCTCTGCCAGAGAGATGTGACCTAGCCACTTCAGTTCTCAAGATCTCAACGTATGTCAAACTCCTTCCAATCCCCCCACCCCTGCTTTAATCTTAAGACTCTATGAAGGTCACAAGAACTAATGTAAACGAGACAAAGAAGTCACGAGGAGTCTTAAGAACAGTTTGTCTGAAGCAGTCAGGGAATGGTAGGAGACATGAATGAGGAGACAGGGCCTTATCTGTTGGGTTATGAAATCTGGATTTTATCCAGCAGCCAAATGGGGGGCTAATGAAGGCTTTGAGCAGTACAATACACCAGATCAGAACCGTGGTTTTAGATTAATCTGTCTGTGGAGTATAACTTCCTGAAGAAGAGGCTGAATGCAGAAGTCTGAATTAGAAGCCAACATAGGGTCTCAACGCATTTTAAAAGAGTTGGATATGAGAACACAAATAAGTGTTTTTTTCTTGCATATTCATTAATAAAGATTTTTAGTGTTATTTGGTGCTAAATTAAGCTCACAATTGTTTTAGTTATGTTTGTAATACTAAAAAAGTGACCCAACAATGGGAAATACTTTCATTTTTCTCATTCACTCATTACTGACAATGCAACCAGATCAATCTTTCAAAAGCACAGCTCAGATCACATTACTCAAAAAACTTGAGTGGCTCCCCACTGTCTACTGAATTAAGTCCAAACACCTTAACCTGATTATTTAAGACCCTACATAAACTGGCCTCAACTTATTTACTTTTATTCCCCTATATTCTAGCCAAATTGAACTACTTTTGCTCCAAACATAGCCAGCTTTTTCTGCATCTACCAGACCTAGCTTCACGCTGTTCCTTCTTTTTGAAATGCAATCCCACCCTCCACTCCTAGTCTGTCTGTCAAATCAAAAGCCTACCTTCCTTATTCAGGGCCCAACTCACCTGTTCCTGCCACTCTCAGTACCTTTCTCTACTCCCCCTCAAGTACAAAATGATTTCTCCCTCTTCCATAGCTGCCCCCATCCCCAGGGTTTTGTAACTCACCACATTCTATCTTGAATGACTTTTTGCTTATATGTTTGATATCCCCAGTTAAATTATAAACAACGTCTAGGCCCCTCCCTTTCCTAAACTAAGATGGTACATATGTATGTAAAAACAAACTCTATTTACAACTTGAATTGTTTGTTCTAAGAACCTATATTCCCTTTGAGGGCAGGAAGTGTTTCTGTTTCTTTTTTTCTTTGAACGAAGTATGTACCAGGTTGAATAAAACACTCAAAATTTTAAGTCAAATACAAAATTTGCCTTACTTGAGCCACATTAGAAGAAAGAAATGCCAGGTGTGGTGGTACTCCTGTAGTCCCAGCTACTCAGGAGGATGAGACAGGAGGATCCCATGAGCCCAGGAGTACAAGCTGCAGTGTGCTATGATCACAACTGTGAACAGTTAATTACAGCCTAGCCTGGGAAACACAGTGAGACCTCATCTCAGAAAAAAAAAAAGAGAGAGCGAGAGAGAGAGAAAAGTATTTATTAAACATCTGCACTGTCGTTAGCTACTGTGCTAAGAGACTGTGGAAATGATTAAAAATAAGTGTAAAACACCATCTTGTCCCAAGAAGCTTCCATTCAATATTCTTAGGTACATCAGACATATTTTCAAAACAATCAGAAAAATAATAGTGCTATCAAACATAATCAAAGTATAAATTGAGTATGAATTTCAAAAGAGCTGGTATGGATAACAAATACCATGGAAATCCAGAATAGAGACCGAAGTTGGCTGGCTAGCCTCAATGAAGGGTGCTTACTAGAAGCTTGGCTAGAGGACAAGAGGAGGCAAGATTATCTCAAACAATGTGTTCCCCTAGGTTGCGCCAACAGCCATATCCACCTTAACATCTTGCTTTTAAAAAGAAAACCCATGCAGAGCTGCACATCTCCAACCTATAAATGTGCATGCTCGCTGGCCCTACTCTCTTCATGTAAGAGTCCTCTACCAGTCACACATAAAAAAATCCAGAAATCTAAAAACACAACCATTTTCCAAAGTAAAAAGTCATTTTCCACCGTTTCCTCACATGCAATGTGGCAGGGGGCAAGGGTAGATCTCAAAGATGACCATTCTAGAAAGCCCAATTAAACTCTAAAAACAAACTGTAATGAGTCCTTATAGCCTCTGCCTGACTCGTTCTAAAAATTACTGCCTTGAACATCAGTCATCAGAAAAATTTTAGATAGGTTATGGTTGCCTAGGAGCTGCTCTCCTGTTCAAAATTCTCAAATCCGAAAAGGCATTGATAAATGAAATGAGAAGCACTATAGCACAGTGATTTAAAGTTGAGATCCTGAAGCCAGCTAACATGGGTTCATAATCCCAGCTAAGTAAGCTTCCTGTAGGCTTCAGTTTACTCATCTCTAAAAGGAGAAGAAAAACAGTTAACTCATAGTACTACGTGGGGACCAAATGAATTAATGCATTAAAATGCTAAGTATGCTAATCTAGCATACAGTAAACAACCAAAAAATTGCTATATGAAATGTCCAATTTCCTTAATAAGTTTGGAAGTTGATAGCTCTGACATTTCAGTTTGACACTTCTTGTTATATTTTTATTGTGAAGGTACATCCTCATTCTTTTTTTTTTTTTTTTTTTTTTTTTGAGACAGAGTCTCACTGTGTTGCCTGGGCTAGAGTGCTGTGGCGTCAGCCTAGCTCACAGCAACCTCAGACTCCTGGGCTCAAGTGATCCTCCTGCCTCAGCCTCCCGAGTAGCTGGGATTACAGACATGCGCCACCATGCCCGGCTAATTTTTTCTATATATATTTAGTTGGCCAATTAATTTCTTTCTATTTTTAGTAGAGACGGGGTCTCGTTCTTGCTCAGGCTGGTTTCGAACTCCTGACCTTAAGCTATCCTCCCACCTCGGCCTCCCAGACTGCTAGGATTACAGGTGTGAGCCACCGCGCCCGGCCAGTACATCCTCATTCTTACAAACACACATTTTGGCTTGTATCTTTCAAAAAAATTTTTAGAGCAATTTTTGTGAAACCATGGATAAGTCAAACATTTGTGTTATTTTCAAATAGGAGCTCCATCATGGAACCAACGCAGCACCAACAGTTCGAAATACCAACAGAGTTTGGGAAGGACGTGGCTAATGAACGCACAGTAGTACATCCTTGGTTTGAGAAGTTCCATCCTGGTGATTTTCACCTTGAAAACAAGCCACATCGGTGATCTGAGACCAAGGTGGATAATGATGAGCTGAAAGCCATAGCGGAAGCAAATCCATCTCAACCTACGTGTGAATTTGCAGCAAGGTTTGACATTACTATTCCAACAATACTGGACCATTTGAAACAAATTGGCTAGGTAAAGAAGCTGGACAGACGGTTCTGCGTGAATTAAATGAGCGTCAGAATAGAAATCGTCTGGAAACTTGCCTTTCTTTGCTGTCACGACACAAAGGCAAACCATTTCTACACTGCATTATCATGTGTCATGAAAAATGAATTCTTTTTGACAATCACAAGCATTCGGCACAATGGCTGGAAAAAGATGAAGTGCCAAAACACAGTCCAAAACTGAATATTCATCAAAAAAGCTAATGATGTCTGTTTGGTGGTCCAGCGCTGGTATTGTCAACTACAGCTTCATGAAACCTGGTCAATCGATACTGCAACCAACTGGACGAAATGATGAGGATGCTTGCGATTAAGCAGCCAACACTGATCAACAGAGACAGGCCAATCCTCTCGCAAGACAATGCTGATTCTCATGCGACCACACGTCACACAAACAATGTGGCTCAAACTAAAGTAGGTGGACTTGGAAACTCTCTGTCATCCACCACTTCTTCCAGACTTTGGACCACTTCTTGCAAGGAAATACATTCAATTCTCAACAACGTGGAAAACACCTTTTGTGATTTCATCACCACTCGCTCCACAGGCTTCTGTACTTCTGGCATAAACCAGCTACTGTCAAGACGGCAGAACTGTGTTGACAGTGTAGGCACACACTTTGAGTAACTAAGTGTGCTCCTTCTTATTTGAGATATAATAAACTACACTTTTGATTCAAAATTGGACATGTCATATTTAATGACCTAAATAAAATAAAAACAATTATAAAATGAGCAAAATATGTTAACTGGAGATTCACAGAAGAAACACAAGAATAATAAGCACATGAAAACAGACTTAATCTCAATAATAAGAAAAATACAAATTAAAACCGTTATGAGATGCCGTTTCACGCCCACTGGGGCAGGTAAAAACTAAAATACCTTGACAAAGATACTGAGCAGTAAGAACCGCGTTACTAGTAAGAATATATATGGGTATAGTCACTCGCACGGTATCTAACGAAGCTAAAGATGTACACATCATACAACGTAACATTCTACTTCTGAGCTGATGCATGTACTATACATACATTTTGTGCATACTCTTTTACACACACACACCCTTAATGAAACTCGTGCGCATGTGCACAAGGAGATATTTATCAGCACTGCTTATACAAGCGCCA
The DNA here is from genome assembly GCA_963574885.1 of Lepilemur ruficaudatus. Taxonomy (NCBI): domain Eukaryota; kingdom Metazoa; phylum Chordata; class Mammalia; order Primates; family Lepilemuridae; genus Lepilemur; species Lepilemur ruficaudatus. Next base: position 10,194 of record CAUYRT010049858.1, read on the forward strand.
GGGAAATGAAGAAGACAAAACGTCCATCAGAAGAAGAATGACTGAGTCAACCGTGGCACAGTCATTCAATGAGACACTACACAGACGTGAAAGTGAGTCGCGGCAGACCGCTAACCTGGCTGCAACTGCTCCCTTCACTGTATCCACACCGTTTTGCACTGTGCCTTTGCAGCTCCTTCCCTCAAGAGCTGCAGCCCTCAAATCTGGGGTGGACTTGCAATAGAAGAGGTGAAAGCGATATCATGCCAGTTCCTAGACTAAGTCTCAAAAGGCCCTGAACACGTCCCTGCTCCGCTGCCAGGTGAAAAGACCAGGCTAGCCTTCTGCAGGATAAAACATGTGAAATGGGAACACGCTGTCTCCACTGAAGCATCTTAGCCTGCCCAAACTGTAGCCAACCCAGCAGCTGGTCACAGACACATGAGCAAGCCCAGCCAAGATCAGCAGAATAACCTAGCTGACCCCACAATCTCCACAATCTCATAAGCAACAATAAATGGCTGTTATTTTCAGTCAGCAAGTGTTGGGATTTCTTATAAAGCAATAGATAACAGACACGTGAATTAAAGCTATACATATTACTATGAATAAATCTGACAAATTTCGCAAGGTGCACAGAAATATCTAAATGTTATACTATATATAATGTTTTAGAGATATATTACGTATGTATGAAGACTGCTGGTCACCTCAGGGTTTGGAGGGAGGAGAATGCCATGGAGGAAAGGCACACAGCAGCTTCAAAGCTTTTCTCAGTGAGGACTTCCTTAGCAACCCTAAGCAGAGCGGCAGTTCTCCCCAAAACTCTGTAACCCTATATCCCCTTCTACGCTTCGTTTTTCTACTTAGCACTGAACACCAGCTAATTTCATAGAAGCACGGAGTTGCACTGTGTTTGTCATTGCTTTCCTAGCACCTAGAACGATGACTGGCAGAAATTCTAACTCAAAGCTTCCGAGGTGACCCTAATGAGCACCCCAGATTGGGAAACCCTGTTCTAATGAGAGCAAGCAGCACAGCAGCAATTAAGAACAGGGTTTGGCAAACTGCAGCCTGTGGGCAAAATCTGGCATGATACCAGATTTCTTTTTTTTTTTGGTATGGTCCAATAGTTTTTACAGAACATTTGCTGTAGATTTGATATGGAACACTAACTTGGGACCCCAATGAAGTGAAATATTCTCCCTTCCCAAAATAATTCTATCCTCATTAGTAGACCTGTATTACAAGAATTTTTACTCAGCTACTATTATATTTATTCATATTTAGAACTTCATCAATTAAAAATGCATGGAAATTTGCTCTCTCTCTTTTTATATAAGTACCTACATAATATCCTTGATTTTGCCTCTTGGCCTACAAAGCCTAAAATATTTAATATCTGGCCCTTTACAGCAAAGATTTGCCAGCCTCTGATTAAGAGCTTATACAGGTCCTCCTGGGTGTGTTTTTCTACCAATCAGTCATAGGGCCACTAGGTATGTACTAGGTATTATTATTTACGATGAAAGCAAAACAAATAAAGAAATTAATTATAAGGTTTTTTGCAATTTATAATAAGTGCTACGAAGGAAATAAAGGATCAAGTTAGATAATAACCAGTTGTCAAAAAATTCCCAAGAATCACATACAGTGTGGCACACTCAGAAGGGGAAGAAATATGAAGGAGAAAGTTGCTGATTCTGGTCCCCTTAAGTCACCTCCCCCCAAAGATGGAGATGCTCCCAAGCTGTAAGAAATAGCAGGAAATGAGGCAGTTTTACCCATGCTCACTTACGGAGTCATAATACAACTATAGTTAAGAGCATATTAGCTCATCTACAGCTGTAGCATATGGTTAAAAGTAGGGGCGTGAGAATCAGCTTGCCTGTGTTCAAATCTCAGCTCTGACACTCACAGCTTGGCTCGGGAACTTTCAGCAAGTTATTTCACCTAAACCTCAAGATTCCTCTTGTGTAAAATGGGGGTTAAAAACATCTACTTCGTAAGACTCTTGAGTATTAAATAAGATAACACAGTTAAGCACAATGCTAGGCACATCATCAGTGTTCAACAAATGTTGGCTGTTATTGTAATCATGGGTTGTCAAAGTCTTGTATAAATAGATGCCTATTTCCTACAATCATTTATAGTCTATTTTTCCATTTTCACCAATAGTCTTTTGCCTCAAATAATTTTAATAAAGCTTTTATTTCACTTCTTAGCAATTTCTTCAGATTTGAAGCTACTATATATACTCAGCCCTGCAGATTTCCAGCATTTGCAACTGAAAATCGATGTTAGGGCTCAGAAGAAAGATGTTTTTCTAGGGGAAAGAATTATAGTAACTGACATTAGGCCAAAATGCCATCCACTTCTCATCGTCTGGACATAGGTATATATGTTACTATAGTGCTTTTCTGTGCTTTTATTTTTCATAGAGCAAATAAAATAGAGCCAATGCTTCCAAAAAAAGAAGTTGTTTTTAAGTTATCTTTCTTATGCTGAGATGGGCATCTGCTGGTTTTTCTGTTTAAATTAAAGAAAAAGTAGTGCCAATGTCAGATTTTAAAGTGAGACCATTTGATGCCCAAAATGAGACAGGATTCCTCAGCACTACCTATTCTTGTACAAAACAATAAATGGTCCCCTGCAGGACACAGTCTACAGCTCACCTACCCAACTTAATAACAATCTTATCACCAAAAGTACCTCGAGCAATAGATAGCATCGAGAAGTGGCTCTGCTGTAAATTCAGGAACAAAATTAAAGGTCCTAGGGAGACATTTTCCACAAGCACATCCAGACAGTGAAAAGGGACTGCCACACTCAGACAAGATTTTACTGCTTTGTAAGTATCTGTCTCCCTGAAGCAACTCAAAATTATGACTGCCTCAAAATAAAGATTTATGTAGCTATAACCAGTGAACCCATACCCTAATATATCAACAGGTATCCACTCAGGCTCTTCAGAGCAGAAAAGCCATTGTACTGCTATATCCCAAAGAGTTTTCCAAATACAACCACCAAAAAAAAAAAAAAAAAATTTCTTTCCCTTTATCCACAGGCAGCTCATCCAAAACCCTTTCTTAATTTTTCAGCTAGCGTAAGTGAGATGACATGGCATCAACTCACTAAGCAGAAGCCTCAGATCTGAATTCTAGTCTCGCTGTCGCTTACGAGATTCATGACTTTCAGCAAGTCACTTAACCTCAGTTATTCCCAACTTGGAACTCAAGGCTATTTGGTCTGAATATCCTCACCAAATCTTCATCTAAAAATTCATGTTATCTCCACCATCTATTCTCCTGCCTCAACAACAATCATTATAATTTCTATTAATATATCAGTTAGGACCCCATCAATTTCAAAGGACATAAAACCCAACAAAAACTAAGCAAAAAAGAAGAAGAAATTGTCTCAAGTAACTGCAATAGCAAGAAGTAAAGCAGAACCCACTTCAGACACTCAAGCAGTATCTTCAGGACCTGATATCCATCTCTCTCTCTCTCTCTCTCTCTCTCTCTCTGTCTCTCTCTCTCCCTCCCTCCCCTTATCTCTTCTTATTATATCTTGACTTTATTCTCAGACTTAACACAGTGGCCAGATACAGCCACTCTCACCCTTCATCAGGACCTGGGTTTAAGTACACACACCTCACACACCTCAAACAAAAGCAGAAGCCGAGACTGGCTTCACTTGAGTAACGTGCCCACCACGAACCACCTGCACGACTGGGGACAAAACCCTGAATCTGGAACAGAGCCATGCAGCACGGACTAAAGTAGGGAAGGAGTGAGTCCCTCCAAGCAAAAACCCAGACGTTCTCTGCACCTTCTCTTAGCCAAGGTAAATGCCTCCACTTAGGCTCCTGTGCCCATTTCCCGCTCCCATCAACTGCATCACAGCCCCCACTATTTTCTTCTTCTAAAACCTAATCATCCCCTTGAAACCTTCACCTTGATGTTTGGCACATCATCCATGTTCTTCATGTAGGTGAGAAATCACTTTCTCTTCCTCATCTCCTAAATCCAGTCACCAGCTCCCAAAGATCCCACCTCCTTGGGCTTCTTTTCCAATCCTCCTCCTCTCCAACTACGACTCTTTAGTGTAGGTCTCTGCATCACTCTTGCGTGGATTCTTGGGACTACTCCAACCCACCCCTGCCTGCAGTCTCACGCCACTCCACTCTGTGCTTCATACTGCCCCCTGTGATCTTTCTGAAGTTCAAGTCACTCTTATTCTCCTTCCTTTACACTATTCAATGTGTTCTTGCTCTCTGCAGCATGAAAACTATCTAATATCCGACCATCCTCACCTTTTAGTCTAATCGCGCCACCTACATGCAATTTCCGAAATTCAGTGAACTGTTTCATACCCCTGCCCTTTTGTTCACATTGCTCCCCACACTGGACTTTACTTGTGCTACTCTGCGGATTCAAGGGGTTCCCCTACCCTAAAACACCTGGGAGAACAAGATTCGGCTAAGGCGTTTCTGCTCTTGGGCAACCTTTCCTGAGGTGCCCAGTACGACTTCTTTCTTCACGCCCACAATGTACCGACAAAGCTCTCTCTCACAACATCTACAAACCTTCAGTGTACTTACCTACAGACTTGTCTCGTACCTATGGTTCTCAAAAGCAAACACGCTTCAGAATCATTTGAAAAGCTCTACATACAGATGCCTGAACTCACACTACACCCAATCTACCAAACCGGAATCTTCTAGATTAGGGCCCAGGCACGTACACTGTGAAAAAGGTTCAAGGTGATTTATGTTATCCATTCACATCTTTACAGATAAAAAACACTGACAGATGACAATCTGCTTAAGAAAAACAATTCCTACTAAATATATCCATTACCTCACTACTTCCTGGCCGTAGGGAAACAATAAATGTCACAGAATGAATGAATAGGCAAATGAACAATAAGTCTTACACACTGCTGTGGATTACTGTCACCAAAAATCACCCAATGAGAGAAAATGAACAACAATACACCATTTTATTTCAGCTAAATAATTTTTTTTAAACATTGGGATGGGGGGGCAATTGGGGAAGGGACAGATAAAAAAATTACCTGAATCACCTTTTTCTCTGATAAATGAGAACTGAACATTATCCTACATGTTCAATTGCTGAAGCCAGGGATAATAAATGCTTCTGATTTTAGCTTCAAGGTCTTCTATGGTTAAGAGTCAGACTCTGAGTAGTACTTACTGCTTTTTAACAATGAGTAAAACTAATACTGCCCCTCCTGCATAAGCTTTCTATGCAGCAAAAATCAAGATAATGTGAAACACGATTATGGTATAAATTAAACTGAGGCAATACACAAAGAAACAAAATTATCCCTACATCAAAATTTGGTTGATAAATATTTTCTGCCCAACTTCAGGCCAGACATCAGTTTAGTTATACTGAGTAAGGTAAACAACAGGCACAGTGGCTGCCCCCAGGAAGCTGAGAAACAAATACAGTGCAGCTAAAGCACATGAGTTTCATTGCTCAAACTTACATTAAACAGAATTGAGACTGCCAAATGTTTTATTTGTATTCCACTATGACGTTTAAGTCAGATTAATATTATTGTTTAAAAAAAAATAATTTAAAGAATACTAAGGCATTTTCCTGGTTTAAAAAAGTACTATCAAAAGTTTTTGTCTTCAAAAACTGAATAATATGTGAACAGGCTTTAAAAAATAAAAAGTGCCATTGAAGCACTTTAGTTCACCATATTACACATAAGTCCAAAACATTTTGTAAAAGGACCTGACCAAGCCAAGGAGAGTCCATTCCACATTCTAGTCAAAAACCAAACTGATAAAAATTCCTAGATGCAACTACTCTTAGTGTTCCTAAAATTAGCTTTTTTTCCTACTTGCATCAGAAAAGGAGCAAATAGAAAAAATGCAAATATATATTATAGCAAAGACATAAAAACTTTTCCTCAGCCAACATTTTCTATCCTTTTCCCCACTGAAACAGGCAAACTTGGCACCAAGTTAAAAATAAAAAAAAAAAAAGAAGACCTAAGATAAACTTTATTTCTTTAAAATAAAAAATTTGTAACCAACTATAGTCCCATGTTTCACTCTGGAAAAAAAGACGGAAATATGATAGTGGAAAAAAATGACACCTTGTTCTACAAGAGTTAGTAAATCATTATGGAATTCACAGAGGCTAAAAGTTTTGTTTCTGACCCTAAAGTACAAACTCTTTGGCTGATAAGAGATAAAAACATAGTAATTCAAACCATTAAAAGTAAGAACGGTAAGCTTTGCTTTGAAGTGAAACTCTTTAGGCCTCCTAAATTAACTTGTCCCTCAATAGTGTTTGCCCAAGTTTCAGGAATATTTCATTAGCAAATTCATCATAACATGCTCTTTGGGACATCCCGTTTTAAAACATGCATTGTAATGAACACTGTATTGCAATAAAACAAGGCTATTTTTTAAAAACCGAAAGGCTCAATTAGATTATGTAAATTCGAATTAAACGTATACATAAATCAGTCAATACTCAAAGCTCCTGGCAAAATGCCAGCCAGCACAGTCTTTGGCATAGGAGCATCAGAAATGCCATCCTAGAGGGATATATGGTTTTATTTCCTACTGTCATCACACAACAGATCCTAGTCATCCATGTTAATTTGACTCTGCTATAAGCAAGAAACTGTCAACTTCAATTACATATTTTTTAAACATTTACAGCTTTTCTAATGACCAGAACCTCTCTGATTCATTTTGCCACTTGTGGCTCAGTTATGAACATTCCTTGGTTTGGAGTCTACAACAAAGGAAAAAGTCAGATATAATAAAAGCTGTACTATAACTACATAACTATTCAGACTACAGATAATAACTTGGTTTGTGTTCTCAGATTACCAACAATGGAGTTCAGTATCGTGCTGGTTCCCCTTCACAGTGAAAACATTAAAAACAGATTTGGGGACGTTGGGTCCTCCTACCAAATGTATTATTAGTGACTCCCTTTTTTTTTTTTATGGACTTCCAGTCCTGAAACATATTAGTGATTCCTGCACGAGCTTCTTCATCGTGGAAAACCACATAGGAATAAGAGTTTGGATAGCACTTTAGAAAACACACTTGCAATCTTCAAATAAGTCTTCCAGCGGCGATCACTGTTTCATAGGCATAGTCTACAAACAAACTGCAAACATCTGTGTTTCTCTTTTACAAAGATATTAACACATGAAACCTGGACTGTTGGTTCTAAACTCTAAACTCTCTGCAGAGGTCTGCAGGATGGCCTTCATTTGTAGAAGCTTCTAAAGGGATTCTATTATGAGATAAAAGGTAAGAAAACACATTTTAAAACATGGAGAAAACTGCCAGACCTCAGAAAAGAAATACATTTGATTTAAATAATCAAGATATAAAGAAGAAACAGGAAAAATAAAGTTCAGTTACTTTACAGCATTATCCATGGTGAAGCCTGAAACACCATATATTCCGTAACGGATGATGAATATGATATGGTGTTGTGCAAAACCTAGTATGTCAAACAGGAAACCTAAACATACCCTACAGTCACACCAACAAGCTCAGTCTTTTGGACTAGGAGAAGATCCAAGAAGTACGACCCCTTTAGTGGAAAAATGCTACTATTCCTAGTATTCCTAGTGTTCAATATATAGAGGCCTTGAAAGAAAATAAAAATAAAAATTTCCCAATAATATACTGAAACTATACTGAAACCTCTTCAAACTCATAGTTGTTAAGTATATTTCTCTTCATACTGAGCAAAATAAATATATGAATTTGGCAAGTATTGGGACTAATTTGTTAAGATACAAATGAATTCAAGATTAGTTTTAAAGCTAAAACCTCATGTGCTCATGAGATTTTCATATAATACATCTCACAAAAAGAAACTTATTCATCTGAAACTGTTGTTATTTAAATCTTTACTTATCTTTTGAGAAACACAATTCTGAAACTACTAAAGAAAAGTATTAATTTACTTTTAGAATCCCAGCAGAACAAACTAAAGACCGTTACGTGAATTCATTTTTAACCTGTCCTAAACTGAACATAATTAGAGAAAGTAACAAAATTTGAAGAAATAAAATAACTTATAATAAAGGCGACAAGATGTTATTAAGATATATTTTAAAAATAATGCGCTGGTACACCAGGAAATTGAAGTATTTAAGATATTCTGGGCCCTTACATTTCCTCTGTTTACCAGATTACTAAAAACTATTTTTTAGAGTCAATTTGATCTTATCTACTGATAAGAAAATGCCTCCACAGTCCACAAAGCAGTGGTCCCCAGCCTTTTTGGCACCAGGGACCGGTTTCAGGGAAGACAATTTTTCCACAGACCGAGGGCAGGAGGATGGTGGGGTGGAGGTGGTGCGGAGCTCAGGCGTGATAACTGCGGCCCGTTTCCTAACAGGCCACAGACCGCTACTGGGCTCCAGCCCTGGGGTGGGGACCACAGCACTAAAGGTTTAGCTATGCCAAAATATACAGAAAACTTTGTTATTTGTATACATCAGTGCTCAGCCCCAAAGTGGTGTGCTCTCGGGAGAATGTTAACAATCAACTATTTCTCCCAAAACACAAGATTACATTTTTTTCCCTCATGTTCCTGGGGTGACATCCTCAAGAATAAAAATGTTATTAGGTATCATTTTCCATTCTTATCTAAAATTTAAACACCATAATTTAAATTCTGAGAAGTATCTATAACATTCTAACTATAGACAATTAAAACAAAAAATAAAAAAAATAAAGCAACTTCCCAAGCCACAATTACTGTTTTCTAGTTTCCTGATCCAGGGTGGACATTCCCCACAACCATCAGCATAATTCTAACACCCTGAACTAAAGATTAAACACCCATCCATTTGTTCTTCATCTCATATCCTCTTTCCTTCTCTGTTTTCTGCAAAGAAAATGCCAGAACAGACTGCCCGGAATAACAGAAAAGGTCAAAATACTGCTAACATAGGTGCTATGCTAGGAAATACACTGAAAAGGTGACACATAAAAGAATATGATCGTACAGACAATGCTCCTTTTCACTGAAGATTTTGCATCATCTTAAACAAACAAGAATAAAATATCAGTTATAAAAATAAACATAGCCCCTGTTAATAAAATAAACATCTACCATCTGACAGCAAGCAACTGGCCAAGGTAACGATGAGCACCTTGCAAGTCACGCTGCCATTCCTTCACTGTTCATCACAGTGCTCCTCGGCACACAAGGCCCATCCTCACCCCGGATGAGTCACGGCATCCTCAACTCTAACAACCGTCACTTCGTCATTGACACCAATGGCCAGATCACGAACTCTGTCATCACCCAGAACTGTTCCTCCTCTAAGACTTTGGACTCTCCCAATGCCACCCCAATCCTCGCAGGTCTCTGACTCCCTTACTCCCACTGAAGACCTGGTCTCCAACTCAGCCAGACCTTCTGCTCCTCCATTTTCCCCACAACGTCCATTCAGTCCTGTCTTCACCTCTTCTCAGTTCCAGAGACCACGCACAGGTCCGTTAGTGGCTTTCTTGCCAGTACTCTCCACTCCCTTGCTTCCTTGTCACGCTCGCACATCCCGCCAAAGCCCCAATCCTGGGGGGCGGACTCCACTCCTACTTCGACACCATGGCCTGTCAAGCACTCCTGGAAGAACAAAAAGAACAGAAGGCACAATCCTGCAGTGCCTGGCAAGTTTCCTCCTGAAGCTCTTCGGAACCAGATTTCAACAGGATGAGGGGGGACGTAAAGGTACACAGCAGAGGCGGGGATTTTGGAGGAGTCCATATCATGTTCAAGGAAATCTGGAGATAGAGGGAAAGAAAAAGCCAGTATGCAGAGGAAATAAAGAAATGTGAATTTTGAGCGTGCTGAGGTATACAAGAGGGCTGGTAACCACGGAAAGTTCACAGGCGAGAAGATGAAGGAGCCAAACATTCCTACAGGGGCAGAAAAACGGGACAGGATCTACTGCTTCCAGTTTTACAAACACAGTATGTTTCAGTAATACAAATTAATCGAGAAAGGGTTTTTCTTTTAATTTTTCACATACTTATTTTTTGTTTTGTTTTTCAAGTACTTATCTCCAGTGCAATCCAGAGTTTAACTTCTCACACAGTAAAAGCCCAAACTCTGAAATGAGACAACCCAGGTTTAAATCCTAGCTCTTCTACTTCCTAGCTATGTGATCCCAGACAAGTTATCTTTTCTTTCTGTGCATCAGTTTCCTCATCTGGAAAATGAGGATAATTATAATACCTCCATAATAAGGTTGTTTTGAGAATTAAAAGAGTTACTACACAGAACACATAAAGTGCTTGGAATAGTGACCGGCACATACTATGTACTATATTAAATGTTAGCAATTATTCTAGCTAAAAAAACTGAAAACACTATTAGATGCTCTTGTGTTCATTTAGCAGTACAAGGAATATACTGACTCTACCCAGCCCCCTTATCCCAACCTGATCCATGAGCTTATTCCTATTATCTCAGCTCTGGGCATCTTGTTTGAGAGGTCTTCCCTGACTCTCTTCCTCTCCCTCCTCCCCACTATTACAGCTGGGTCAAGGGAACCTCTTCTATTCCTTCATAGCATACTGGATGGTTTATATCCTCCAGAGCATTTATCACAGAGTATTATGGTTTTCACTGGACTCATCTGTTCCTGCTCCCTGACTCCCCTGCCCCACTGAACTGTAAGTTCTTCCAGGACAAAAGTCATCTTTTCTGATTAAAGTTCAGTGGGTTGTTAGAAATAAGTGAAGTAATGTATATAAATCAGTGTAACATGGTACCTGAAGGGTATTTGATGATAAATATTAAATAAATGACTAAATCAGTCACCCTAGCCTTAGATGATTGTTTTCTGCTCTCTTGCACAGCGTAACAAAGCAAAACAAACTCATCCACTAAGTCAACTAACTCACTGTTTTGTCCACCATTTATAAATGTGCTGCAGTTAAACACTTAAGTTAAAAAACATAACTACCCACCGAGTTCTTAAGCACTGCACTCGAAAGAATCACCACATACCCATTTCTTGCAATGTTTCCTAACTTCATGTATATGTTACTCAAACAACTAATTCTTTCCAAAATAAATCTGGGAATGAGTTAAAAGGAGTAAAACTGCTGTATATTCTACAAAGGAAAATACATTAACTTCCAACTATACACATCTTTTCATAAACCGTACGTCATTCTATTATCAGAAACTGATACTTTTCCCTCACTGGCAATCAGAAATTGACTAGTGTCCACTGTTGTTTTCTCTCTCTGTATGCAACCTTAAAACACCAAAGACAGCAACATTTAAACAATATTCAGAATATGAATGGTTCCATCACATAAGTATTTTACCTGCAGTTTTTGTTGAAGCTCATTTTTTAAAGCATACCTTTTCAAAGGTGTGTATATAAAATACGTATGAAAGCCAAGATGTTCCCTTTTCTTTTCCCATAAGACATAAAGATGTATTTTATTTACATTACTGACCAACAATAGAATTCCTACCCAAAAGTTAACAGTATGGTATAACATGTACACTGGATCATTATATTATGGACAAAATAAAAGACAATCTATAAATAAGGCAATGTTCCAACTACTAAGAAGATAGAAACCTAATAAATACTATATAGCTCAAAGCTGAAACTCAAGTGAGAATATATATTTTCAGAAATTTTGAAGCAACAAAAAAACAAAAAAGGAAGAAGAGTTTTAGAAGAGGAAAAAGTCGAGACAAAAAGGAAATTTAGGGCCGGGCGCTGTGGCTCACGCCTGTAATCCCAGCACTCTGGGAGGCCGAGGCGGGCGGACTGTTTGAGTTCAGGAGTTCGACACCAGCCTGAGCAAGAGCAAGACCCCGTCTCTATCAAAAATAGAAAGAAATTAATTGGCCAACTAAAATATATAGAAAAAAATTAGCCGGGCACGGTGGCTCATGCCTGTAGTCCCAGCTACTTGGGAGGCTGAGGCAGAAGGATCGCTTGAGCCCAGGAGTCTGAGGTTGCTGTGAGCTGGGCTGACACCATGGCACTCACTCTAGCCTGGGCAACAGAGTGAGACTCTGTTTCAAAAAAAAAAAAAATGGAATACTATTATAGAAATTGTGAGGGAAGGCCTATATATCTTCCCTAACCACTGATCCAACATTACCTTCAAAAAGATTGTCATCATACAGAGCTGGAGTCCGTAGGTCTTTGCATCGATTATAGTGAAGCTCAGTAGTCCTTTTAGCTCTATTTTTCTCAGAACTTTCACCTTCCTTCATGGGTTCATCTATAGCAAATGTTACTGATATATTCTTTTTAGGCCTGAATCTTAAGCCTTCTTTCTGTACAGCAAGAAGATGGGGAGGAAGGAGAGTAAGTTGGTGTCCAAGAGTTCAGGGATTGGTTCCTGGAGATGCTCGAAGCTGTGACTGGGTGGGGAGAGGGGGGCAAGGGCAACATCTGTAACCTAAACATTTGTACCCCCATAATATGCAGAAATAATTTAAAAAAAAAAGAATCATTTACCTGTAGGATTGACTTTAGGGGCCTAGCTTCCATTGAGTGTTGTCCTAGATGCTGTCTTTTCTCTCTGGATATTCTCATTCTGGTAGAGAAGCTGGGGAAGATGGAGAGGACACAGCAATAGTAGAAACAGACACACTTAAAGCTTCTTTATTTATTGCAGTGACTACCCCATCCCTGGCATATGCTTTTGGGCAATGATAGTGACAACAGAGCAAGAGGACATTTAGGCTTTTTACTCCTCAAAACCGTGATCACCTTCTGTTTTCTTTTTCCTCTTTTCAACATTTCTGTCCTCCTCATTATTGGGAGGATCAGAGAACTGGAGACTGAGAATGTGGAGCAGTTCCATGACATTCATCTGTAGAATAATGCCAGTGGGCTCCTTCAGGGGCTCATCTTCCTTTTCTCCTCCACATGGCAAATCAGAGACTAAAGCCCTGTTTTAGAGAAGCTCTAATGCTGATAGGTTGGCTTTACCTTTATGAAACTCATGCCACTCACATGACCACTCTAGTTGTGCCAGGGATGGGGTGTACCTAACAATATTGGAACGTTAGTGAGTACTGCCCTAGCCCCATTTAGGTCAACTGATGTTGAGAGACTTGCTTAGCACCACTCAGAATCCAAGCATCTACCAGAACTTTCTGTTCATGTGGAAGATTGACTCCTGCTTCTACTTTTATCAGTAAGTCTAATAGAGGCATCTCAGTACCTGTCTGATGAGCATCTTTCTCCACATCTTTGGGACTGCCTGGAGGTTGGGATGTTTGAGGTAGGTGGTGGTTGACGAATACATAGCTCTTCATGTTTGTCTTTAATGACAGCTAATAGCCAGCGCAGCCCTTTAATTATAGGTTGATGGTTCCTCCTTGGGAGATTTCGGATGGCCGAACATGGCTCCTGTGACAAAAAAAGAGAAGAGAAGGTTTCAGACCTGGAGCCTTGGGACCCCTGAGGCCCATAGGCTCAATTACTGTCATCCAAAGAGCAGAGGTACACATAAGCTCCACTGTGCCTAGAGAGGCTCTGAGATTTCCTAGGAGCCACTCAGTAGTCACCCCTGAGCAGGTAAATGAAAGACACAAAAGCTGAGGTCCTTTAATAAAGTGGTTGTGGTGTCTTGGGTGTGTGACCTTGAGCAAGTCACTTAGGGTCTCTGAGCCTTAGCTTTTTTATCCATAAAATGGGGGTGTTAAAAAGTCTAACTTCACAGACCTATTTTGAAGGCAGAATGCAATACTTATTATCACCATCAAGTCAGAAATCATCACTGTATATGTTACCTGGTAGGGAGAGACTATGCCCCAAACTCAGCATATGAGGCTGATTATGGAAGGGGCCAAGGACTGTCTCAGCTGAGTTGACAACTTACCACTCGGCACAAGGAATTACACTCATTCGTTAGCCTTTCCAGGAGTAGATATTCAATAATATCACAAGGTAGGAGGGCATTCTTCTTGTCTTGTTTGTTTGCCAGGCTAGACCAGGGAATATGTGAGAAAGAGAGAGAGAGAAAGAGAGAATATATGAATGAATTGCTTACTGGGATATGAACAGATTTGGGGTTTTTATATCCTCTCCTAAACTCTGTTCAAGGTCTAGTTGGAGTTACTAATGAGGAATGAAAAAGGCAAAAAGGGATTTGGGCTGGGGCAGGGGTGAGAATTGACTGGCCACCTGAATTGTCACGCTGAAATAAGTACTGGTTACATAACTCTTGAGCAATCTGCTCAGAGAAGAGGCCACTGGCATTGATTATACAAAATAGGGGTTGTTCTCTGCCACCATGAAGTCTCAGGATCAGAGACTGAAACTAGGAAAGATTAGAAGAAAGTTCAGGAAGGCCGTCTTGAGGAAGGAATGGGGGTGGTACATCCAGATATCACTTTCCATTCCCCTTTGATGCTTACCTTCAAATTTACCTTTGTACAGTTAGGTAACATGTCCCCCATGGCAATGTGTGGTAGAAAGTGGCTCTTGAAAACAGCCTCCAGAGGGCTGGGCCACTCTACCTCACTGAGCCTAAGGGAACAGGAGGTCTGGCTGGGTGTTACAAAGGGACCACCCAGCCCTTCATTTCTATACTTAAGATACAAATTGGGAAGGAAAAATAGGACACAAAGGCAGAATCTTACAGTAAGATGGGTTTCCCTGCCACTCTTTTATCAGACAGCAGACGTGTTAAGATGATCTTGACTTCGTGCATGCGTTCTATGTCGCTGGAATCCAGGACAAAAACAAGCCCGTGTGCCCGTGCATAGTAGTTTGGCCACCTTTCTCGGCCTTTCCGATCTCCATTCAGGTCATAGATGGAAACTTCATATTCATCTAACAGGAGTGTAGTCAGTCCTGATTGCATACAATTGTCTATCCTACTGGGAAGTACTATGCATGGGGGGAAGAGAAGAAGCAATCACAAAGCAGGGAAATATAGTTAGATCAAAGAATTTGTTGAACCTTGACTAGAGCCTGCTCTGAGAAATCCTTCTGAGCATCCTCCCACCCTGCTCATACTCATGGATTCACCTTCCTAAACCACTGCTTTGCCCATACTTCCTCTTCTGGCTCAGTAACCTTAAGTGAGTGCCCACTGCTCCCAGATAGAAGACAGATTCTGTTGCCCCCTAACCTGGCAGACCCATCTTCTAGCACTCTAACCTGACTGGTGGCCACACTGTCCCTGGTACACACCCAGTCTGTTCCTCCCTCTACTCCTTTGCCCCCACTCTACATGAATGCCATGCTCTTTCTTGCCTTGGGCCTTCACAAGATGTCATTCTCTCCACTTAGAGCACTCTTCTACGACTCTTGGCTCTTAAAACCCCTATGTTTTAAAATATCATTTTCAACCTTGTTTATTCTAGAAAGTTTTCCCACATACCACCATCCCCAGTCTGGATGAAGTAGCCTATCTTCGGGGCTTACCATTATCATAGCATATAGGACAGTGTTATAAATCCTAGGATTCACTTATCTGGGTTATAAACTGCAACAGGGCAGGAACCCTTTCAGTTTTATTCATGATGCCTAGCCCAGCAGCTGGCATGCAGATACTTAATTTAGGTATCTCCCCCCAAATCTCTCTCTCCCTCGCTTTTTCCTTCCCTCCGTCTCTCCCTCTATTTCTCTCTTTCTCTCTCTGTCTCCCCCTTCCTTCCTCCCTCCCTCCCCCTCCCTCTTCCTCTCCCTCTCCCTGTGTGTCTCTCTCTCCCTGTTTCTCAAACTGGTCCTTCACCTCTTTCTGTGCTTGCTTTGTCTCCGTGGCTAAAATATAAGCCATCTGAGGGAGGGCCTCTGTATTACCTAACACACAGTAGGTGTTCAATAAATGTTTATGGTGGCTAACTGTGGATGAGAGTATGAAGTCATCTTCCACATGTTTCTTCCAAAAAACCATGCCAGACTCAGGCACATTTTCCCTTTAAAAGCTGTGGCCAGAACATAAAATCCCATAGGGCATTCTATACCTCATTCAGCTCCCATAGAAAAGCAGTTCAAAATGACAGTTTTTTAACGCTTTCCAGTCTGTTGAACTGACCGTTCTGACCTAGCTCTCTTCCCACCTTAGAAGCTCTCTACACCCATATCTGGGAGTACTAAGACCAAAATCAGTAACTTCTTGTAGTCTCAGATTTGCCTGTGACATTTTCCATAGGATTGCCAAAATGAGTCATTAAGCTGAGAAGTCGGTAGTATGTTTTCAGATCTTTGGAAATGTATGATTACACTCACACTTATGAGTATATATGTATGTGTGTGTATATATGTATATATTATTATGTTTTAATGTGATTTTATAAACACCTGGTATCGCGTTAGTCAATGATCTTTTTAATTATAGCTTTCAGATAACATAATTTTCAGTCAACTTTGACGTGATAACTTGCTATATATTAGACTACTTAAAAATAATAAGTGAAGAGCTGGGCATAGTGGCTCATGCCTATAATCCTAGCACTGTGGACCAAGGCGGGAGGATTGCTTGAGCTCAGGAGTTCGAGACCAGCTTGAGCAAGAAAGACCCTGTCTCTGCTAAAAATAGAAAAATTAGCTGGGCATGGTGGCACACGCCTGTGGTCCCAGCTACTCGGGATGCTGAGGCAGGAGGATCACTTGCGCCCAGGAGTTTGAGGTTGCTTTGAGCTATGGATGACACTACTGCACTCTACCCAGTGCAACCAACTGAGACTCTGTCTCAAATAATAATAAGTGAATAGGTTAAAACTCTAAAGGTAATTTTAAAATGTTGTTTTCTGCATTGAGACAAGCTTTATATTACTTTTTTCCCTGTCAGAGAAAACAACATTTTCCCTAGTTTTCTTTTTCTTTCTACTTGAAACCTTACCAATTCCTCAGTAATGCAGTCTGCTTTTGGTGAACCCTAGATGCCATGAGCAGTTGTTCCCTAACAATTTACATTTCTCTTATTTCCTCTGTTAATTTATAAACACCCTGAGGACAGGTACTGTATCTAATTCATCTCTATATCCGTAGCAGAGTGTTTCATAAGGCGTGGTCTGGGGACTACATGCTTCAGAGTTACATGGGAGTGATTGTTAAGGCCTACCCTAGACCAAATCAATTGAAATCTCCAGGCTTGGGATCTAAGCATTTGCATGTTTAACAAGCTCCCTATAGTTAACAAAATCCCAGGTGATTCTTCTGTATTTTAAAGTTTGAGTATTACTGCCTGAGAGAGCCAGGAAACTCATGCTTGGTTGTGTCTCAGCATTGTCTTAACATCATCTCAGCTTGTTAAGACATAGATTCCAAGGGGCCTCTCCAGACCAAAGCATTTGAATCTCCACATCCAGGATAAGTAGGTTTGAAAGCTCCCCGAGTGATTCTAGTCATTGATTCTCAGTAGTCACCGTTCTCCATGATCACCTGTGGAGCTTTTTAGACCTATGACGCTAGGCCTCGTTCTCTGAGGGTCTGATTCCATAGATCTTGGGTGGGGCTCAAGAATCAGGTTTTTTTAAAAACCTCCCCAGGTGATGGAAATATATACCTGGTTTGAGAGGCACTAGTCTAAATGTCCTCATTTAGGGCACCTGCTTGAGCTCACGCTTGGGTTTCTTGCCCCACATGACCATGCCAGGCAAAACATTTATAGTGAATGATGTCATCAATAATAATGGTTTATGTGTCAACATATGTTTTAGCTGGCATCTTCAAACGTTCACACAAGCTACTACTTGTAGATTGGAACTTCCTTCCCAGGCAATTTTCTGTTCTTGGCAGTCATCTTAAAAACATTTGCATGAGTGTATAGGGCAGAGGGAAGCTCATCAGTGGGGCCACAAGCTGAGAGAGAAAAAAAAAACATTTGCAGGAGCAGGAGAGGTGAGCCATTCAATTTTGAACACAGAGCAACCTACTAGATTGATTCTAGTGGTCCTGCATGGAAGAGGTGGCCTGAGACATTCTTTAGAATGTGACATGAGTGCCTATTAAGAACCTCTCTGTGAATGTAGTCACAACCATAAACCAATCCACTTATGAACCAGCCCCAGGGTATTCACTGAGCACAAGGCAAGTTATGCAGTAACAAAATAAATTAAATAGACTCCAGACATTGTCCTCTAGGAATTAAAATGGAAAACAAGCACTGTTCTCACAAAGTAGCATACGGTTAATTCCAGATGAGTGCTTCCCAAAGCTGGCTGGCTATCAGAAACCCCTGGGGTGTTCTTAAAATATATATTTGCATATTCCCACCCAGACTGAATGGGAATCCAAGGGTGAGGCTGAGTTGGGGCTCTAGAAAATTATCCCCACTTTTATCAGTAATTTTATGATTTATCCTGGCTCCTTGATTTTTCCTACTGCTGTTTACCTTCTTACTATTTCTGCCTATTAGAGAATTGGGAGAAGCAAGGAGTCAAATTTGCTGCCTAGATGGGGGGATAGCAGGCTGAACCACTGGCTAAAATGTGGTGCCTGGAGCTGCCACTGGGGCAGAGGAAGAAGTTAGAAAAATGGCAGCATGTAGCCTCGGGAATGGTGGAATGGGGGAGAACGTTCATTCCACATTTATTGAGTACCTATCTGAAGATGCAAAAAGTACAGAGGCTAAAGATACAGAGATGAAAAGATCCATTACCTCTGCTCAAGGGGCTCACAGTCTAGGGGATGGACTTGCAGTTGCGAGATGATATTGTGATAAGTACGTGCTAGAGGGATGCGCAGAATAGAGTGGGAGCCAAGGAAGGAGGCTCTGGGAATTAGGTGAGGCTTTCCTGAGTTCAAGCTATGCTGTGACTTGAGGCATTTGATTAAGCAGGTAGACAATGGTGGGGATGAAATGCTAGGTAGTGAGCCAGCGTGTACAGAAAGCATGGCCATGTGAACTAGAACGCAGTGGTGGCAGAGGGATGACAAGTTGTTTGTTTTGGCTGTGTCAGAGGGCATATGTGGAAAAGCATAGGAAATGAAGCTGGAGGAGGAGTCAGGGATCAACTCATGGAGGGCCTTGTGTGCTGCTAAGGAACTTAAATTTTATCTTGAAAACAGTAGGGAACTATTGAACAATGTTGAGCAGGGGAGTGCTATAATCAACTATTTGCATTAAGTCCTTTTGGTAATTGTGTGGACTGAATACTGGGGAGACAATTGGAGATGACGAGATCAGCCAGAAGGCTGTGGCTATGCATCAAGGAAATTGAAGAGGGCTTCAAGTAGGCCAGTGGCAGAGGAGTCAGGTTCGCCCTTTCCCATGCTTTGCTGAGGGCTGCCAGGGTACATAAAACTCAGCCAAGTCATCACACCCCTTCATTTATTCAATAAGCATTGATGGAAGGCACCCTAACGCCAGATATGATGCTGGCCTGTTTGGTTGACTAGCAGCTAGCTGGGCCTTCCCAACCAGTATAGTTAAGCTTCCTGAAATTCTGTGTAACTGCTTCTTGAAATGTCAAGATATTAAACTAGAGATCTGGCATTAAACTTGCACATCTCTGAACTGACATTACTCAAGCTCGAACTCTGTATATTAGCTGTCTCAAAGAGTTTCATGTTATTAAACTTCTTTATCATCCCACACTTGTCTTTCTTATCTAGACCAAATTCCACTTCAACTGAGCTCTGAAACTAGACACTATTTCAAATATGCTATCCTTCATAATTGACTGCAATGCTTTACATAGTTTGAGCTCATTCATGCTGACACTATGAAAGGATTTTCAATTAGGATGTCTTGTGAAAGGAGCAGGTGACAGACATTACATAAACAGACTGATAGCACCTGAGGGGGCTGGGGGGCTACCTATGTGTGTATTAGGAGGTATTTATCCTCAAACACTGGGAAACTGAGGGCCATGAAGTAATGCTAGGAAGGAATGATTATTTCATTAGACCCTGGAGTCCATGGGAGACCTACACCAGTGTCTAATGCTCTTAGTTCCTTACATTTTTGGAACACCTCCACAAGAACAGTTTTGCCCGAGTTGTCTAAGCCAATGAAAAGGATGGTCACATTCCTGGAAATGGAAAGGAAAAATGAGCCAAAGCTTTAAAAAACAGTTTTTAAGCTAAACAAAGAGTTTTTACTCCTTAGGGTTTGGGACTCTGCCTGCAGTACTTACTCCCAATGCATATACCATAAAAGGCCCAGCCAAGGTAGTAGAAGGTGGTGTTGGAACCCCTCCCCAAAGCCTCCAAGGATGCTTTTCTTCCCTGATTCACTTACGTTGTAGAATTGGCCATCATCTCTCAACCCTGGCCCGAATCTTGCAGACACTGCTTAATCACTTTCCCTAACAATATGTAACTAAGAAGATTTGTCCCTTGAGGGACAGATACATGGAAGGAAATAGTGGCGTAGGTCTAGGGAAAAATTGTAATACTACCTTCGTGCCTCCTCAGTTGTCCTTAGCCGAGACCAGCAGGAGGTTAGTAGCCGGATCATGATTCATGTTTCTTAAATGTTAAGGGCAGAAAGTAAATGAGAAATCAATTGATGGACATGTGCATTGTTTTGGCTCTTATTGAGTAATGCTCCTATAAACATTTGTATGTAAGTTTCATTTCTTTTGGGTACATACCTAGTCATATGATAAATGTATGTTTGACTTTTTGAGGAGCTGCCAGACTGTTTTGCAAAGTGACTGTAACATTCCCGCCAGCAATGCAGGCCGGTTCCAATTTCTCTACATCTTTGGCAACACTTGGTTTTTTTGTTTATAGCTATCCTAGTTGGTGTGAGGTAGGTATCTTATTGTAGTTTGGATTTACATTTCCTAAATAACTAATTACAGTTGGCCCTTGAACAACACAGGTTTGTGTCCAGGAACCAGTTGCCCATATACTGAGGGATGACTGTATGTTGAAGCCCTGGTTGGGTTAGCAAAGCATTTCACTTGATACTTAGTTGGGCTTTGCTTAGCTATCTAATGAGCACAATTTATGTGCCAGCTTATTAATGGATAACTTAGCAGGGTTCTGCAGAGTCATCCAGTCATCCGCTGCTTTGGAAAATTGCCACTCGCAAATACGTTTCACAGCATTTCTTAGAACACAGCTCGTTCCCTAGGAGATCATTAGACTTCTCATAAGGACCTCCTGGAAAATGGCTCGGGCTTATGCCAGACAAAAGGGAAACCTTATATGTAACCAAAATGTTTATACCCCCATAATATTTTGAAATAAAAAATAAATAAATTTGTATGCAAGCAAAAGGGAAACCTTATATATGGCCTGTGATCAAAACCAACCTTATTCCAGCTTTGCTCATGAAGCCGATAAGACCTGGAGCCTGAAACACCAGAGCCTAATTGTCTCAGTTCCATGATACCCATCTACCTTTGAGAGGAGGCCAGTAACAGCTTCATGTCTGTTTCCTGATAATTGGCAGAGCTTCCTAGCTTGAGCTCAGGCTCTCTGTATTTGTCAGTGCCACCAAGAAGGGTCAAATTGGCATCACACAAGTTCTTCCTTTACAAGGAAGGGTAGATAGGATGACCAAATGGGAAAACAACTAAACCAAGGATTACTGATCCTATCTTTTATTTCCAGTGCCTCTTCTGGGTAGCCTGAAGAGAAATCACCTAAATTAAACCTACCATTCTCAGATGTATTACCTGTAAAATGAAGATATTGATGTATTTTGCTTACCTTGAGGTGGTTCTTTATCTGATAAGAACTTCGTTCTTTTTTAGATGAAAGATGTTAAATGTATAGAGTAATAGGAAGGTGGGTTGTGCTTTCTACCCTTCTTGGCAGATTCACACAACTCAGTCCTTCACTTATAAAGGGTCTGGCAATATCCTAACAATGGCTATGAAGGTTCTGACATATCTATGGCAACCACTACCTGGTTCATAACAACCAAATTCGCATCTCCTTACTTTGTGTGATTATAGTTAACTACTAAATGAACTTTTAGTCATCACAGTTTTTTTTTATTTTATAAAATATTTATATAGAATTTACTGTGTGCCAGCGCTCATTTAAGCACTTTGTACATATTAACTCATTTAATTCTTATTACAACATGACAGCGTAGGAACTATTGTTCCTAGTTTTAAGAGATGAGTTTCACAGAGAGGCTAAGTAATTTGCTAAACGTTCCCCAGCTAGTAAATGGTAAAGCCAGAATTCAAACCTAGGCAGGCTGGCTTCAGAGTCTGTGTATTAGGTCAAAGTCTCAACTGGCTGTGTGAGTGAGAAGACTTTAGGTACCAGAGAAACTGCCTATGCTCTGGGCCTCTCTCTCTCTTCTAGCCAAACTGTATCATACTTATTCTTTTCTAGTGAACTTTTTTTAAAAAATAAACTTTATTTTTTAGAGTGGTTTGAGATATACAGAAAAATTGCAAAGATAGTCCAGAGAGTTCCCATATACGCTATATCCAGTTTCCCCTATTATTAACATCTCATGTTAGTGTGGTGCATTTGTTATGATTAATGAACCAGTATTCGTACATTATTATTAACTAAAGTCCATACTTCATTCATATTTCCTTAATTTTTACCTAAGTTGTTCAGACTTTCTTTGTTTTTGATAACCTTGACAGGAGTACTGATCATTTTGTAGAATGCCCCTCATTTGGTATTTATCTGATGTTTTTCTCATAATTAGACTGAAGTTATGTATTCTTGGGAGGAAGACCATAGAGATAACATGTAATTCTCATGAATCACATCAAGGATCAAGGATATGTGCTATCAACATTACTTATCACTGATGATGTTAAACCTTGATCACCTAGCTGAGGCAGTATTTGTCAGATTTCTCCACTGTAAAGTTACTCCCTGTGCATTCCATACCGTACTCTTTGGAAGGAAGTCACTATGCATTGTCCACACATAAGCAATGGGGAATTATCTTCCACTTCCTCGAGGTGGAATATCTACATAAATTATTTGGAATTCTTCTATGTGTGGAGGGATTTGTCTATTCTTACTTATTTGTTTATTCATTTATTTATGAGGTTATGGGTATTTGTTTATATTCTGAGTTATAATCCAATACTACTTTATTTTCTTGCTCAAATTGTTCCAACTTTGGCCTTGGGAGCTCTTTCATTTGACTCCTCCCTTTGATATACTCCCATCATTGTGGAGTGTTTTTTTTTTTTTTTTGAGCACTTCTTTACTTTCTGGCACTACAAGATGCTTCAGGCTCATCTTCTGTATTCCCTGCCTCAGTCCTAGAATTAGCTATTTCTCCAAGGGATCCTTTTCACTGGAGAAAGGTCACAGACACCAAATCTGGGCACTAGATGTGCTTGTTGCTACTGGATTGTCATTGCTTCTAGGCCCTCTCAAGTGACAGAACAAGGAAATATAAGTGTGTATGTATAAACATACATATTTATATAGCTATAAATATGTATATATATACATATTTATAAATATTTATGTAACCATGTGTATCTATAGTTAACATTCCATATTAATGGCTTTGGCATCCACTGCTTCAACCAACTGTGGATGGAAAATATTCCCCCAAAATGAAAATAACAATATAACAATAAAAATAATACAAATAATGACCAATACAGTATAGCAACTATTTATATAACATTTACATTGTGTTAGGTATTATAAGTAATGTAGAGATGATTTAAAGTATTAATATACAGGAGGATGTGCATAGGTTACATGCAAATACTACACAATTTTATGTAAGGGACTTGAGCATCTTCAGAGTTTGGTATCCACAGGGGGTCCTGAAACCATTCCCCTGTGAATACTGAGGGATGACTGTATATTGAGCTAAACATGACATCATACTGATGTCTTTAACTCTAATCTGTTATCATGTGGATCATGCTAGCCTTCTCCCTTTGCTTGGCTATAACCTCCCACTCCACCAGTGAGAAACCTGGCTTCTACCATTTGCTATCCATTTACTTAATTGTTCAATTCCAGTGTATATGTATAGCAGTATCAGAATTGTTAATCCATATGCCCCTATGGGAAACAACTTGATCAGCTGTAGTATGGTGCTGTGTATAGGTTTTTTTTTTTTTTTGCCTTTAGTCTTATAGACTCCACTTATTTTCAAAGTTTTTAGGTTATCATACTTACCCTAGCCCATTCAGTGAGATTGTTTCGTGTATTTGTAATATACGTACTGTGATGGTTAATTTTATGTGTCAACTTGACTGGGCCACAGGGTACCCAGGTATTTGGTGAAACATCATTCTGGGTGTGTTTTTGTGAGAGTGTTTTTGGATAAGGTTAGCATTTAAATTGGTAGACTGAATAAAACAGATTGCCCTTCCCAAAGTGAGTGTGCCAATCAGCTGAAGGCCTGAATAGAACTAAAAGGCTGACACTCCCCAAGTAAGAAGACTCTTCCTGCCTGACTGCCTTTGAACTGGGATGTCAGCTTTTTTCCTGCTGTTGGACTTGAAACATCAGCTCTTCTTGGGTCTCCAAGCCTGCTGGCCTTCAAACTGGACCTACACCATTTGCTCATCTGGTTCTCAGGCCTTCGAACTCAGATTGGAACTAAACCAATCAGCTCTCCTGGGTCTCTAGCTTGCCAATTCACTCTGTGGACCTTGGGACATACCAGATTCCGTAATCACATGAACCAATTCCTTATAATAAATCTCTTTATTTATCTATCTGTCTCTTCATCTGTTATCTCACCTATTATTTATTTCTCTGGAGTACCCTGATAAATACACATATTTATTCTTCATGTCAAATTTTGAATTGGATCACAAATTAGGCCTTCATCTAGGATGACTATACATACCTATTTGACCAGAACAGACCTGATGTCTGTTGTCCCCCAAGCCCATGGCCAAATTTATATCCTGGCCTGTTTTCTTATGGTGTCTGGGCTAAGAATGGTTTTTACATTCTTGAAGAGTTAAAAAGAAAGAGAAGACCATGTGACAGAGACTGTATGTGGCCTCCAAAGTGTATAATGGTTACTATCTGGCTCCTTTTAGAAAAAATTTGCCAATCCCCATTCCAGAGTAATTACTAATAGTGCCTCCTTTCACTCTCAAAAGTGTCCTGGTTTAAATGAGACACTATATGAACACGTGTCTTAATCTGAATGAGGCACTTTACAGCCCTTTGAAAGATCTTTAGAAGGCTGAAGGCTTTTCTAAATATGTATTAATAGGTTGATTTTTGTTCCATGTGAGGTTTCATTTTCCCCTTTTTTGCTCATACTTGCTATCCAAAGGAAGCTATCTATAGCCGAAATCTTGTGCTCTCTCTCAAGAGAAGTAACCCACTTGATACCACTCTTTGTCATGCCCAGAGGCATGTTAGGTAGAGGAATAATTTACTGTACCTTTTCCCCATCTTGGTTTGTTTGCGTTCACACACAGACACACACACACACACAAAGTCTCGCTCTATTGTCCCTAAACAGTGACATCATTGTAGCTCATCCTGCCTCAGCCTTCTGAGTAGCTAGGACTACAGGCACGTGCCACAATGCCTGGCTAATTTTTTATCTTTATCAGAGACAGGGTCTCTCTCTTGCTCAGGGCTCAGGCTGGTCTCAAGCTCCTGAGCTAAAGCAATCCTCCCACCTCAGCCTCCCAGAGTGCTGGGATTACAAATCTGAGCCACCTCGCCCGGCCTGTTTGCTTAATTTGTGGATGAGTCTGAATTCATGTCATTTACTTTGGTACCTGCTTAAAAATATGAAGGAAAAATACAGACTGAAGAAGATGAGTGAGGAAATGTGACTGAGCCAGGCTAAACATTGATTAGACCTCATGCAAGGTAAAATGTTACCAGTAACTAGGATCATTTACTGTTACCAAGTGGCTAGCATTAGATTAATAGCATGAGGATTGGTGAAGAGCAGGCTTATGATGAGATTGGAGCTCATCAAGGTAACATATATGGTATTATTTAATATTATTGATTATCTTGACAATTAATAGAATTAGTGAAGAATGATCATAATCATCTAGTGATATGTGTCATCAGGAATAAATCCTACCTTTTAAACTGTGAAATATTAGAGGGGCATAAGTAAATGTCACAGTAACTCTCCCAGTGGGTCCAGTTTTGTCCTAGGGCAATTGGTTGTGGGATTCTACTCATCTGACTCTGGTATGACATTTCCCTTTCAACCCAACCTGAGTTACCGATCATCCAAAGGCAGCAGCTTAGGTTCTTTTCGGGCCTTTTCTGAGCAGGCATCCTGCCCAGGATACGCATGTGCTTTCTAAGTTCCCAAGTATACACAGGCACTTACGAATGTCATAATTTCCCAAAGAAGCTTTCTCTCCAGATTTTTCTCCCAATCTTTAGGCAGTCTATTGTATGACTCAACCGTAATCTTCGCCCCAGGCAGCTGCCGTTTTGTTGTTGTTGTTGTTTGCCTTACAGTATTTTCAAGCAGTGCCTCTCACTTTTTCACCCTGAGTGAGTTCCAAGTTAGCTGAAAAGAGACAAGCACCTTGCGCTCATCCCTCAGCTAGCCCCTGGACAGTTTAGAATAGATCTATACAGTAATTTGTGAATAAGGTCTGTTCTGCTCTCTCTGGAACCAGGTACTGGGGTCCAACACTGAGGATGCAGGCTGCTGTCTTCAAGGCCACCACTAAGCCAGGGAAGGAGTAGGGCCAGGATGAGTAAAAATACCACAAAGCTCTCCTGCCATGTTTTTTTGGTTTCAGTGTTCACTTGGTTGTGTAAACCTTTGACTGTTTTCCAGAGTTCTGACTGTTTGTTTGTTTTTCAATGTTTCTGTGGAGGACAGGAGTTTAGAACTACCTACTCTGTCATTGTGCTGATGTCACTCTCCTATACAGTATAGTACTGCTCATTTTTAAAAACTTGATATTTTAACATCTCTCGTAATCTGTAGGTTCCTCCCTATCCCTTTCTTTATCTTTTCTTTGCTTTTTAAAATTATCATACATTAAAGTTGACTTTTAGAAAACATACACATACAATTTCAACACATGTAGATTCATGTATCTACCACGATAATCAATATGTAGGACAAGTGGACATATAGGAATAACACTTATCGGGTGTCGGGCAGATGGGAGGGGGAGGAGGGGATGGGTATATACATACATAATGAGTGTGATATGCATCATCTGGGGGATGGACATGCTCGAAACTCTGTCTCCAGGGGGGAAGGGGGGAAAGGCAACACACGTAACCTAAACATTTGTACCCCCATAATATGCTGAAATAAAAAAAAAATATTTGTGAACAGCTTAAAAAAAATATATATAGGACAGTTTTACCACCCCAGAAAACTCCCTCTTGCTATTCCTATATAGTTACCTTTCTCTTCCAACCACCCTGTCCTCCCAACCCCTAACCTCTGGCAACCAATAATCCGTTCTCTGTCATTACAGTGTTGTCATTTTGAGACTATTATATAAATGGAATCATGCAGTATATAACCTTTTGAGACTTTTTTCAGTCAGCATAATGCCTTTGAAATTCATCTAATTTGTTGTGTGTATAAATAGTTGGTTTCTTTTTACTGCTGTGTAGTATTCCATTGTATGGATGTACCACAGTTTGTTTTTTCTATCCTTTGAAGGACATTTGGATTGTTTCCAATGTTTGACAATTATGAAAAGACCTGCCATAAACATTCATGTTCAGAATTCTTTGTTTTTGCTTTTTTTTTACTTTTTATTTTGAAATAGTTATAGATTTACAGAAAATTATAAAAATAGTATAAGGGAGTGCCATGTGTCTTTTACTCAGTTTCCCCTAATGGTACTCACTTGCATAACTATAGTACAATATGAGAACTATGAAATTGGCATTTGATAAAACACATAGACTATATTCAGATTTTACCAGTTTTAGATATACTCATTTATAGATATATAGTTCTATGTATTTTTTAAATAACAGCTTTATTGAGATGTAGTTCACATCATACAATTCTCCTATTTAAAATGTGCAATTCAGGCTGGGCAAAGTGGCTCATGCCTATAGTCCTAGCATTCTGGGAGGCTGAGGTGGGTGGATCGTTTGAGCTCTGGAGTTCAAGACCAGCCTGAGCAAGAGCGAGAACCCATCTCTACTAAAAAAATAGAAAGAAATTAGCTGGACAACTAAAAATGTATAGAAACAATTAGCCGGGCATGGTGGCGCATACCTGTAGTCCCAGCTACTCGGGAGGCTGAGGCAGAAGGATCGCCTGAGCCCAGGAGTTTGAGGTTGCTGTGAGCCAGGCTGACACCATGGCACTCTTGCCTGGACAACAGAGTGAGGCTCTGTCTCAAAAAAAAAAAAGAAAGAAATATAAAAAAATATATAAAATAGCTTTTATTAATAGTATATTAAAGAGTTATACATCTATCACTATAATCAATTTTAGAACATTTTTATCACCCTCCCCAAAAGACCCCATACCAATTGATAGTCACCAGCTTTTTTTCCCACCCCAAACCCTAGGCAACCACTAATCTCCTTTCTGTTTCTATAGATTGCCTATTCTTGACAACTCATGTAAATGGAATCATACAATATGTAGTCTTTTGTGACAGGCTTCTTCCTTAGTGTAGTATTTTGCAACATTCATCCATGTTGTATATGTTTCAGTTCTTTTTTATTGCTGAACAATATTCCATTGCATGAATATACCACATTTTGTTTATCCATTCATCAGTTGATGGAAATTTGGTCTGATTTCATTTTTTTGCTATTATGAATAATACTATGATTAGCATCTGTGTATAAGTTGTGTGGGCACATATTTTCATTCCTCTTGATGATATACCCAGGAGTGAAATTGCTAGGTTATATGTCAACTCCATGGTTAACCTTTTGAGAAACTGCCAGATAGATTTTCAAAACAGCTGTACCATTTTACATTCCCACCAGCAGTTTATGAAGGTTCCAGTTTTGCTACATCCTCACCATTATCTTTTATTATCTGTCCTTTCAGTTATAGCCATCCTAGTGAGCATGAATTTGTATCTCATTATGGTTTTGATTTTCATTTCCCTAATTTCTAGTGGCGTTGGGCATATTTTCATGTGCTTATTGGCCACTTGTGTATCTTTTTTGGAGAAATATCTATTCCAATCTTTTGTTCACTTTAAAATTTGGTAATTTTTTTATTATTGAGTTTTAGGAGGTATTTATATATTCTGAATTCAAGTCCCTTATCTGATAGATGATTTGCAAAAAATTATCTCTTACTATGTGGGTTGCGTTTTCACTTTCTTGATGGTATCCTTTGCAGCACATAAATTTTTAATTTTGATGAAGTCCAATTTATACATTTTTTTCTTTCGTTGCTTGTGTTTTTGGTCTTAAATCTAAGACACCACTGCCTAATTCAAGTTCATGACAATTTATGCCTGTTCTAAGAATTTTATGATTTTATCTCTTACACTTGAGTCTTTTATCCATTTTGAATTAATTTTTGTATATGGTGTTAGGCAGGAGTCCAACTTCATTCTTTCGCAGGTGGATATCCTGTTGTCCCAAAATTCTGTGCATTTTTAACATGCACATATATTTGTGTAACTACGATCCAAATAGATATAGAACTTTTCTGTAACCACAAAGATCCTGCTAATCCTGTATAGTCATAATCATCTCCTCTCCTTCCATGTCCCTCAACCTTAATAATCATTAATCTGTTCTCCATCTTTATAATTTTATCATTAAGAATGTTATATAAATGGAATCAGATAATACGTAACCTTTTTTTTTTTTTTTTGAGACAAAGTCTCTCTGTTCCCCGGGCTAGAGTGCCGTGGCGTCAGCCTAGCTCACAGTAACCTCAAATTCCTGGGCTCAAGCAATCCTCCTGCCTGAGCCTCCCGACTAGCTGGGACTACAGGCATGCACCACCATACCTGGCTAATTTTTTTAATATATATTTTTAGTTGTTCAGCTAATTTCTTTCTATTTTTAGTAGAGATGGGGTCGCACTCTTGCTCAGGCTGTTCTTGAACTCCTGAGCTCAAATGATCCTCCCACCTCGGCCTCCCAGAGTGCTAGGATTACCGGTGTGAGCCACCGTGCCAAGCCTGTATGTAACCTTTTGAGATTAGCTTTGTCACTTAACATAATTCCCTTAAGATCCGTCCAATTTGTTATATGTATCAGTAGGTGTGTGTGTGTGTGTGTATGTTTCATTCATATTCTGTATGTATTTTGTTTTCAATTTCATTGATTTTTGCTCTTATCATTGTTATTTCCTTCCTTCTATTTGCCTTGGGTATATTTTAGGTTGGTGCAAAAGTAATTGTGGTTTTAGCATTGTTGAAATTTGCTGTTTGATATTGGAATACATTCTTAAATAAATGTGATTATGTTATACATCATTTTAATGTGCATTTCTCACTTTATGTTTTTCTGCTAATGACTTATTACTTGCTATTTGTATTTATTTTAGACTATGGAAATGATGTTAGATAAAAAGCAAATTCTGGCGATTTTCTTATTTGAGTTCAAAATGAGTCATAAAGCAGTGGAGACAACTCGCACCATCAACAACACATTTGGCCCAGGAACTGCTAATGAACGTACAGTGCAGTGGTGGTTCAAGAAGTTTTGCCAAGGAGACGAGAGCCTTGAAGATGAGGAACAGTGGCCGGCCATCGGAAGTTGACAAGGACCAATTGAGAGCAATCATCAAAGCTGATCCTCTTAAAACTACAAGAGAAGTTGCCAAAGAACTTAACATCAACCATTCTATGGTCGTTTGGCATTTGGAGCAAATTGAAAAGGTGATAAAGCTCAATAAGTGGGTGCCTCATGACCAAAAATAAAAAAAAAAAATCATCATTTTGAAGTGTTCTCTTCTTATACGCAATAACAACAAGGCATTTCTCGATCAGATTGTGATGTGTGATGAAAAGCGGATTTTCTATGACAACCAGCAATGAACAGCTCAGTGGTTGGACCAAGAAAAAGCTCCAAAGCACTTCCTGAAGCCAAACTTGCACCATAAAAACGCCATGGTCACAGTTTGGTGGTCTGCTGCCCGCCTGATCCACTATAGCTTTCTGAATCCCAGTGAAACCATTCCATCTGAGAAGTATGCTCAGCAAATCGATGAGATGCACTGAAAACTGAACACCTGCAGCTAGCATTGGTCAACAGAAAGGGCCCAATTCTTCTCCACGACAATGCCCGACCATAGGTAACACAACCAATGCTTCAAAAGTTGAACAAGTTGGGCTACGAAATTTTGCCTTATTCACCATATTCACCTGACCTCCCACCAACTGACTACCACTTCTTCAAGCATCTCGACAACTTTTTGCAGGGAAAACACTTCCACAACCAGCAGGATGCAGAAAACATTTTCTAAGAGTTCATTGAGGCTGGGTGTGGTGGCTCACTCCTGTAATCCTAGCACTCTGGGAGGCTGAGGTGGGAGGATCACTCAAGGTCAGGAGTTTGAAACCAGCCTGACCAAGAGTGAGACCCCGTCTCTACTAAAAATAGAAAGAAATTAATTGGCCAACTAAGAATATATAGAAAAAATTAGCCAGGCATGGTGGTGCATGCCTGTAGTCCCAACTACCTGGGAGGCTGATGCAGGAAGATCCCTTGAGCCCAGGAGTTTGAGGTTGCTGTGAGCTAGGCTGACGCCACGGCACTCACTCTAGCACAGGCAACAGAGCGAGACTCTGTCTCAAAAAAAAAAAAAGAGTTAATCGAATCCCAAAGCACGGATTTTTACACTACAGGAATAAACAAAGTTATTTCTCATTGGCAAAAATGTGTTGATTTTAATGGTTCCTATTTTGATTAGTAAAGATGTGTTCGAGCCTAATTATAATGATTTAAAATTCACATCCAAAACCACAATTACTTTTGCACCAACCTAATATTTTGCTATTTTTTTTCTAGTTTCTTAAGGTGGGATGAGTGCTTACATTATTTGTTTGAGAGTTTTCCTTTTTTCTAATGTAAATATTTAGTCCTATAAATTTCCCTCTCAGCACTGCTTTTAGCTGTATCCAGTACATTTTGATATATTGTATTTTCATTTTCATTCTGTTCTATATATTTTTAAAATTTCCCTTGAGACTTCTTAGTTGACTCATGATATATTTATGTGTGTTACTTAATTTTCAAATGTTTAGAGATCTTACTGTTGTCTTTTTGTTGTTAATTTCTAGTTTATTTCACTATGGTCAGAGAATACATTCTGTGATTTTGATTCTTTTACATTTGTTTGGAATCATTTTATAACACAGGAGATGATCTACATCGGTGAAGGATCTATGTGTTCTTGAAAAGAATATCTATTCTGCTGTTGGTGTGTAGAATGTTTCGTAAATGTCAGTTAGACCTTGTTGGTTGAAAGTGGTGTTCAGTTCTTCTATATCCCTGTTGATTTTCATCTAGTAATTCTATCAGTTGTTGAGAGAGGGATGCTGAAGTTTTAAGTATAATTGTGGATTTATCTATTTGTTTCAATTCTATTAGTTTTTCCTTTATGTATTTTGCAGCTCTGTTTGGTGCATACACATTTAGATTTTCTGTGTCTTCTAGAGAAATTGACTCTTTTTATGGTTATGTAAGGTCCTTCTGCCTCTGATAATTTTCTTTGTTCTAAATCAAAAGGTAAGTTCTTTTGCATGGCATATATTTTTATATTCTTTTATTTTCAACCTACCTATATCATGTTTGAAGTAAATTTCTTGTAGACAGCATGTTTGAGCCATGTTTTTTTAATCACTCTGCCAATCTGTCTTTTAATTGATTTGTTTAGATCATTTACACTTAATGTAATTGTTATGTTAAGGCTTCAATTTGCTGTTTTGTGTTTTCTGTTTGTTCCCTTTGTTTTTTGTTCGTCTTCATTTTTCTTGCCTTGCTGTGTGTTGCTTGAACCTTTTTTTAATAATTCAATTTTTGGTTTATCTATACAGGTTTTTTTTTGAGAATTATGCATGTTTATTTTATATATTTCTTTCCATTTTACATTGGTTCAAATTTATAGAACAATGTTAAATAGTAATGATTATAGTGGCACAGTATTTTGCTTTAACGGTACTGCTTTTAACATTTTACCAGTAAGCACAATGTCAATAATTGAAGTACTATAGAGACTCTTTAACAAAGTTAACATGTTTTTGTCTCTAATACATTAAGATTAGTTTTATACAGGTTTTAATGTCTGTATTTTTTAGTGGGTGCTCTACTTATTACATTATACATAAGTAATTTATCACAATCTTCTAGTGTCAACATTTTAACCTTTGGGAAGTTTTGAGCCATTATTTTTTCTAAATACTATTTTGGCCCCATACTCCTTCTTCTCTTTGTTTCTGGAACTCCAGTGATATGAATGTTCTGTCCTTTTGTCATTGTCCTTCAAGACCCTGAGGCTCTATTCATTTCTTTTCAGTGTATTTTCTCTGTTGTTCAGATTGGGTAACTTCTGTTGTTCTATCTTTTTTTTTTTTTTCTGTTGTTCTATCTTCAAGTTAACTGATTCTTTCCTCTGTCGTATTTATTCTGCTATAGCCCATCCAGTGAGTTTTAAATTTTTTATTATATATATATGTTTTTTTTTCCTTTGAGACAGAGTCTCACTCTGTTGCCCGGGCTAGAGTGCCATGGCATCAGCCTAGCTCACAGCAACCTCAAACTCCTGGGCTCAAGCAATCCTCCTGCCTCAGCCTCCCAAGTAGCTGGGACTACAGGCATGCGCCACCATGCCCGGCT
>CAUYRT010049860.1:0-19210 GCA_963574885.1 Lepilemur ruficaudatus
TGTAGTTCCAGCTACCCGGGAGGCTGAGGCAGGAGGATCACTTGAGCCCAGGAGTGTGAGGTTGCTGTGAGCTAGGCTGATGCCGCGGCACTCTAGCCCAGGCAAGAGAGTGAGACTCTGTCTCAAAAAAAACACAAAACACAATTGGATAATGCTATATATCCCTTAGAATAGCTAAAATTAAACAGACTGACAATAACAACTGTTGGCAAGGATGGGAAGCACTGGGAACTCTTATACACTGCTGGCAGGTTGATACAACCACAGTTTGGCTTTCTCTATTAAAGTTGAAGACACACGTACCCAATGATCCAGCAATTCCACTCTCAGGTACCCAGTAGAAATATGTGTATATTTATATATTTTTATATATATTTATAGACATAAATTTATATATACTATCTAAATATATATTATATTTAAATATATTATATGTTAAATATAATATATTGAATATTACATATTTAATATATTATTAATATTATTTATATTAAATATAATATACTAAATTAATTTATATATAATATATTTATATATATTATATATCTCTCATTAGTATGAAATATATATCTTGAACACAAATGTTCATGGAAGTATTATTTGTAATCTTTCCAAACTGGAAACAACCCAAATATGGCATCAATAGCAGAATGAGTAAATATATAATGGGATATATTCATATAATAGAATGATATACAGCATTGAAAATAGATTAAATCTGTATGCAATATTATGGATGAATCTCACAAACACAATGTTGAGTAAAAGAAGCTAGATACAACAGAATACATAATGTGTTATTCCATTTGAAGAAAGTTTAAAAAAAAAACAGATAAGACTAATCTACAGTGTTTAAGGATACCTGCTTAGAAAAGTCAAGATAATTGTTAATTTTGGGAAAACAGAGGGAAAAGTGATTGAGAGAGGGTTGCTGGTATCGTTCTTTTTCTTGAGCTGAGTAATAGTTACATGCATGTTTGCTTTGTGATAATTCATTGAACTATACATTTTTGTATTGCGCACTTTTCTGATCAGGATTTATGTTTTACAGCAAAAAGGTTAAAAAAGATCAGAATCTTTTTATCCCCATTTAGTTTAACTGAGGGGAAAAAAAGTATTCAATGCTTGTGTTTTAGGCTTGGTACTCTTTTTCTGAAGCCAAGGGAGAAATGAAATACAAAGATGAATGTCATGGTT
Source organism: Lepilemur ruficaudatus (assembly GCA_963574885.1). Taxonomy (NCBI): domain Eukaryota; kingdom Metazoa; phylum Chordata; class Mammalia; order Primates; family Lepilemuridae; genus Lepilemur; species Lepilemur ruficaudatus. Next base: position 1,198 of record CAUYRT010049860.1, read on the forward strand.
CCTGTCCTCAAGAAGCTGACAATCTTACGGGAATGAGAGATATTTAAAGTATTACAAGGTAGAATTCAATAAGCAACAAATAAAGATATTGTTCTGTTGTTTGTACTCCTTGGGTTCTTTTCCTTTTTTTAAATTTTTTTGGACACAGGGTCTTACTCTGTTGCCCAGGCTGGAGTGCAATGGCACAATCTTAGCTCATTGCAGCCTCAAACTTCCTGGGGTCAAGTGATCCTTTTGCCTCAGCCTCCCAAGTAGCTGGGATTATAGGTGCATACCACCATGCCAGCTAATTTTTAAATTTTTTTAGAGATGGGGGTCTCACTATGTTGTCCAGGCTGACTACTTGGGTTCCTACAAAACATCACATTATCTAAGAATTGCAATTAAAAGTGATGGTCTCAATGAGAAAAACTGAGATTTAACAAAGAAAAATTATAAAGTTACTTTTCTTCAGTAATGTCAGCAATAAAGATGTTTGTGTTATTGTGACCTAAAAATAACAGATTGGTTGATCAAAATGGAGAAAAACAAGCCCGAACCCTTCTCATGGCCCTTGAACTTCACACCACAGAGCTTTCCCATTACTGTTATCATCTCTGGCCTTGAAGTTTTCCAAGCACTAATACTTCAAAATGATAATTTTTATTTTATTTTATTGATTGATTGATTGATTGATTTTTGAGACAGAGTCTCACTCTGTTGTCTGGGCTAGAGTGCCATGGTGTCAGCCTAGCTCACAGCAACCTCAAGCTCCTGGGCTCAAGCGATCATCCTTCCTCAGCTTCCCAAGTAGCTGGGACTACAGGCATGCGCCACCATGCCCGGTTAATTTTTTTCTATATATATATTTTTAGTTAGCCAATTAATTTCTTTCTATTTTTAGTAGAGACGGGGTTTTGCTCTTGCTCACGTTGGTTTTGAACTCCTGACCTTGAGCAATCCACCCGCCTCAGCCTCCCAGAGTGCTAGGATTACAGGCGTGAGCCACCACGCCCGACCAAAAAAGATAATTTTTAAAATGTTATTAACATTGACTCTAATAATATGAAATCCAGCAGCTCTGATATTATATGTTTTTTCAAAGAATTTATTACCCTTGACTTTTTCACAAGTCATGGCCTTTATTTTCCTAGCTCTGCACAGTACTGTCATTAACCAAGCACTTCTTACGCTATTATCACTTTTATTATTCACTTTTATGATAGATATCATGCAGATGTGACGTACAATGCAAAACAAATCCCAGCCCACTTTGCAAACATCAAGCATGAGCAAGAGGCCAGCTGAGCTGCTAGCCACAGACATTCAACTGTATGTTCTTACTGTAACAAGCGGCTGTGGTTCTGTATCGCAGTTGTGGTATAGAATCAGTAGCCCTGTGATTCAAGTTCCCTGCATGTCTGATTGTATCTCGTTTGCAATATGAAAACTCACTCTGTAGGTGAAAGGCCTATGTATATAGGTTGCTATGGAAACATGGAGAAAGAAATGTTTAATTCCCTCTTGGAGGTGCCAGGGTGATTAAAGTTCAGGGAGGTTTTCACATTTGATCTGCGTTTTGAGTAAGGAGAAGAATGTCTGCAGGTGCAGAAGAGGGTGAGGGTACCTCCAGGTGAAGACCCAGCATGAACCAATGAACAGGAAACATTGCTGTGGAAGTTCAGAGAACAGAAATTAAACTTTCATGGCTGAAACAGGGTTTTTTGAAAGCCAATTTTCATAAACTTTTAAAAATAATGTAAATATATATCCACTTCATTGTGTAGAACTGGCATATTGTATTTCCTTAGGATAGGTGCTACCTTTCCTTAATCACTTCTCAATGACATATTTATTTAGATGATTTCACTCCCATTAATCTGCATTCATTTTCTTTCCATTAGCCATTTTTCTCCTTTATAAGAATGACTGTAATTCACAAAAGGTACTGTCAGTCTCTGATAAAAATATATATCCGTGTACAAGCATTAGTGTGCTTTGGCAGCATGAACACTCAACTCTAAGCAGGGTATCTTGGCATTGGTCCTGGCACATCCTTCAAGGAACTCCATGAATCTATGCAAGTTGCTTGACCTGTTTTGATCTCAACTTTTTTTTTTTTTTAATCTGTAAAACAGGATGATCTCCAAGATCCCTTTTTCTATAATGGTCTTTTCAGACGGTGAACCAAGAGCTAATTAGCAGCCTAACGTCCTGTCTAGCTAGGAGATTCGCCTCACATGCCTGGAACAAGACATCCTAATAAAGGGGCTCTTAGGTAGAGATCCCTAGACAATGATGAAGCAAAGAGAAGAACCTTGAACTAGGCACATGTTAAACTTTACTAGCAATGCTAATCTGTTGTTAAATTTAGTTAAATTAGGATCAGAAATTTGTATATATGACCAATGTTATGCTTTTTTAAAAATTGTAGTAAAATATACGTAACATGAAGTTTACCATTTTAATGATTTTTAAGTGTACAATTAATTCAGTGGCATTGTATACATTCGTAATGTTGTGTGACCATCACCACTAACTATAAATGCTGTGCTTTGTGTTTTGCTTTTTTTTCCCTTAGAGTCCTTAGAAAATATTATTTTAGGCTGGGCACAGTGGCTCATGCTTATAATCCCAGCACTTTGGGAGGCCAAGGTGGGAAGATTGCTTGAGGCCAGGAGTTTAGACCAGCCTGAGCAACATAGTGAGACCCCCCCCAACTCTACAAAAAATTTTTTTAAAAAAGAAAATATTATTATACATAAATTTCTCCTCTCTCAACTGAATGAAAAGAAAAAGGACTTTTTCATATCTCCGTTACAGTGGTTCTCAACTTGGGGACCATTTCCTGCCTTAGGGGACATTTGGAATGTCTGAAGACTATTGACATCTAGTGGATATGGGCTCCAAATGCTGCTAAACATCCTACAACGCACAGGACAGTTGCTCCTCCCTGCCCCCCCAGCAAGGGATTATTAGCCCAAAATGTCATTACTGGTGCTCTTGAAAATCCTTCTCTTTCAGAATCAGTCTGGGTCTCAGTGCCTCTCACTGTCAGCAATGGAGAGACGTGGTATCAATAAGAATGGGAAAGTCCTGAAACCCAAGGAAATACATCAAGGCTTGGGCAGATAAAAAGAAGAAACCAAATAAGGTGAGCTGTGGACATTAACCCCTTTTCTCCTTGTGATCCCCTCACTGTGCTGCTCTCTAATTCTGTGGTAGTGGTTATTTTATAACCCTTCCTATAGTACCAGATTTACCAATAATATAAATACAATGATAAAAGGGCAGGTCCAAGATGCAAGAGGCCCAAACTGAGAAAGACAGTGCTTAATCACTTCTTCCTTTGGGATGAGTTCTTCCGAAGAGGTAAACTCTCCTTGAAATCTGGCTTCTGTTTTACCTTGGTCGTCCCCATCTCACCCCCAGTTTACTCCATATGCTAATATGTTTGGCTCCGGCTGTGACTGGTTTGAGATCTTTTCCCAAGAGGAATATTAGCTTCTTTAGGCTCAGCTGAGCTCCCCACCAAAAAAAAAAAAAAAAAAAAAGCAGTAATTCATTTTATTGCCTTACTCCCATTTATTTGCGTCTAATATTTTTTCATGAATGGGAAAAAGGGGGTAGAATTGCAGCTCCTTCTGGGAATTGCAGATAACCCTAGAAGAGTGCCCCATTGGTGATCATTATCCTTCGTGTGTATCATAGAACAAAAAAGACTAAGAATTATTGGCTTGTTAGAAGATTTCAACAATATTTTAAATGAAACTTAATGAAAAAGATAAATCTGCTACTGTCAAGAATAAACATTGCAACCAACTTTAAATAGTTTTATACGGTCTGTTTTTTGGAATTTGTATCACTGTTCTCCTTTCTTAGAAAATATATAATTTAAAAGAATCCATCCTGTGGAGTTTGGAGCTTTACTTTGGCTACCACGCACACTGTCAGTTCAGTTTGTCTACATATCTACGCAAGATTGATCTGTTAGATCAGTTTTTAAATTTCAAGGCTTTGACTATTCATTTTAAGACCATAAGTCATTTTAACCCCAGACCTATATTAGAAATTACTTAACTATCCCTAAGACCCAAATATGGGGAAATGGCTAGGTTGTTAGGTTCGGCATTTGATGTTTTATGAAGTCTCACATGATTGCTGCTAGAAGAAGATCATAACTTTTGACCGAAAGAGAAATAATTTGCTCATGGAATGAAGCTAAGAACAGAGGTGACCAGAGCAGCATTTCCCAAGATATGCTCCATGGGACATTAATGCCAGGAAAGTCAGCAAATATTAATGTAAAAAGGGAAGGGAGGAGAAATTTAAAAAGCCAGGACCCGAAATAATTAATAGGTTCCATAATTGAAAATGTCAGTGCTCCAAGAGGCAGACATCAATTAGAATGTTTTTTTCAACATAGTCTCCTTATTTTTCCCTCAAGGTAACATTAAATAATTTCTGGATATTACCTGCACTGGTTTATCAGCCATCTGCTCCTGGTGATCTTGCTTCTAGAATTTTGTCAAAGTTCCAAGAAGAATTGGAGATTGACCCTGCCTTTCTCCATAAGAAATGACCTAGTTACTGTTCCTTGCTCCCCAGGTGACCTGCCTTCTTCTCTTTTAATCAAGAAGATTAATAGTGAAGACACCCAATTACAACTTTTTCTTTCTCATTTAGAGCACTGAAAGGTAGGTGTCCTCTCTTTTCTACTAGAAATATTATAAAGTGATAAGCTAATACAATATTTTCCCAGTGACAGCTTAGATCTCTAAGTGACAGTTTATGATATCCACATATTCATAGGCATGTGGCCACAATTTCGGCCTGCTATTCAACACATATAAAATTAATAGGTTTCCTCCTACGTGAATGTTCGTAGAAGTATTATTCATAATAGCCAAAAAGTGGAAACAAACTAAATGCTTGTCAACTGATGACATAAACAAAATGTGGCATATCCATACATTGGAATATCCTTTGGTAATAAAGTGTAATGAAGTATTGATACATGCTATAAACACGCATGAAGCTCAAATACGTTATGCTAAGTGAAAGAAGCCAGATACAAAACACCACATATTGTATGATTTTATTTACATGAAATGTCCAGAATAGTTAAACAGAGACAAAAAGGAGGCCTTGACCTAGGGGGAGGGAAAATGGGGAGTGACTGCTTATGGATTTCTTTCTGGGATAATGAAAATGATCTGGAATTAGATAGTGGTGATAGTTGCACAACTCTGTAAATATACTAAAAATCACTGAATTATATATACTTTAAATGCATGAATTTTATGGTATGTAAATTATATCTCAATAAAGCTGTTAAAAAAGCAGGTTTCTTTATTACAGAACTTTTCAGAGCTATTAGTATCTTAATGTAGTTTCTGAATCTTCAAGAGGAAAGTAGAGAATGAAGTGCTTCCCAAAATGATTTGCTCATGGACCTAACCTCCTCTATACCATATTTTTTATAAGCATCCCATGGAAACGATGTTTCTATGTATCCATTTAGAAAAACTCTAACTAGGATACATAAATAATATTTAAAGGAGTCCTAAGCAAGAGGTAGAAGTCGTTAATCTTTTGATACTATTTTGGGGGAACATTTCAATGGATTTATGTGAGATGGGTCAGGTTTTGCTACTTTAGCCAATGTTACAGATAAGTAATACTATAGCTAAGACATATATTCTAACAAGCAATGTTTCAAGTTAGTAAATTCTTAGACTCAATTTGCTCCCACCCAAAAATTATCCGCAAGTGGAAGAAGAAAAGGAGGAAAGGCAGTCATGAGAGGTCTCCTGCTCCAAGCATGCTAAAGAGAGTTGGCCATCAGTCTTGCTAGGCTATGTTCTTCTTGAGGAATAAAAGGCAGGTCTGGGTGTGAGGAATATCAGATACGATGAACATTTCCAGGCCCTACATGCTATTCTATTACTAGACCAAGGGAATTGTGTCTTGTTACAAACCTAGGTAACTTAACATCAGAAATCTTGTTTTCTTTTTCTGTGGAATCCATCTTTCCGAAGCATTAGTCAGCCACCTGATAGTTTCTAGAAGTGAAAAACAGTTTAGACAGATGGCTATTCCTCCAAAACAACTTCCCATAGGGGAAAAGAAGATTGAAGATGAGGAAGAGGAAGAAAAGGAGAAGGAGAAGAAAAACAAAAGAAACAAAAGGACACAGGGAAGAGTGAACTGATTATCAAAAGAAAACTTTAGTATTTTTTCTTATATATCTCTTATATATTGGCAGGAGGAAGTGAAAGGCATGACATGGTACTCAGCCAAAAAAAAATTTATTTCATTATGACAGGAGATAAAACTACAGGAGTAAAAGTTAGCTACATGGCTTAAGACTCAAGACAACTATATCCCTATATAGCTTATGCATAGAATTAGAAAGAGTAGAAAAATCTGAGGTTAGATATAGATCTTTAAGGACTTAGAAATGTAATGTGTAATTTTTCTCTACAACCAGAAAAACTTCTGCATTATAGAAACAACTGTAAGTTCATGGTAAAGAAACTTCTGAAAAGTTCTTCAGAGTTCCCTATTTCAGTGACTGGCCCAGCCTTGATCCAGTTGTCCAAGTTAACAACTGTTTTCCTGACAATCACTTCTCACTTGAATTATTGCAAGTCTCTCAACTAGCCTTCTGGCTTCTACAGACTTTCAGGCACAATCACACTTTGCCAGAAAAGTCTTTCTAAATCATAAATCTGACTGCATGTCTGCCTTCTTAAAACCTCTTAGTGGTTTTCTGTTACTTACTCTCAGGTAAAAATCCAGACTCCTTTATACGAGCCTCTCCATGACCTGGCCTTCACTTACCTCTTCACCCTCATCTCTTGCTGCTCTTTCTCTACACTTGGGTCTCCAATCAGGGGATATCAAGTGAAGTACACAAGATCATCCTCTCAGTGTGTGATGGAAACATCTGAACTTCTACCAACTGAAAATAGGGACAGAAACCGAAAGTATGTCATACATAAGAGACTGGAAGAAGCCAAGCCAAAGCTCAGTATAAGTGGAAGTTAAGAGGAAGCAAAAACTCTTGAGAAAGTTAGGGAGACATGGAGAAAGGAGGAGACACAGAAGTGTCAGAAAGAGTAGTTGGTTCATACAGTTTTGTTCCTGATAAGTGGACTTCTGGTTCCAGATTCAATCTATAGACTCTACACCTTTATAATATACCTTGTTTTTTCCTTAAGGCAATCAGAATGAGTCTTCCATACCTTTTTTTTCTTTTTGAGACAGAGTCTCATTCTGTTGTCCCAGGAAGAGTGCAGTGGTGTCATCACAGCTCACTGCAACCTCAGATTCCTGGGTTCAAGAGATTCCCCTGCCTCAGCCTCTGGAGTAGCTGGGACTACAGGCATGCGCCACTGCACCCGGCTAATTTTTCTATTTTTTGTAGAGATAGGGGTCTCCCTTTTGTGCAGGCTGGTCTTGAACTCCTGGCATCAATCAATCCTACTGCCTCAGCCTCCCAGAGTGCTGGGATTAGTGCTAGGTGTGAGCCACAGTCCAACCTTTCATACATTTTTAAAGTGTCTTGAGGGGTATCTTTATTCCAGGTAACCATAAGAAGCCACCTAAAATACTTAGTAATCATCTATAGGGGATTGGTTAAATATAGTACATCTTTCTATGCATGAACCAATGGATATGTAGTTATAAAATTTATTGACATAGAAAATTGCTTATAAGATATTGTTCAGGGAAAAAGCAGGTCATAAAACAGTACGCATAGTATTTTTGGTATGCATAAAATGCATTTATGGTATGCATAAGAATATTTTTGTTTTATATTTGTGTGTGTGTATGGGTGTGTACATAGATAAAAAAAAGTCTGGAAAGATCTGTGCTAAAATATTAGCAATCGTTCTACCTGGATGGGTAGAATTGTGGGTGATTTTCACTTTTTGTTTTCCCTTTCTGATGATCTGATTTTTGTTTTTGTTTTTGCTCTGAGCATGTATTACTTTTATAAGCATTAAAGACTATTAAATTTAGTCCTTCAGTGCAAATGAGATTAAAAAGTACTAAATTATTTCTATTTCTTAAAAAAATAGGAAAAATTCATATATTCATACAATTAATGAATTCATACAATTCAACCTGAAAAATTCATTCATTGTAGGATTTCCTTATTTGTGGTAGTGAGACCAAGATGAGTGAGTCAACCACCATTTAGAGGCTATAAATCATATTCATTTATCAAACATAATATATGCCAGCCACAATGCTAAATGATGGAAAGATATATCAGACAGGTCTTTGTCTTTAAGGATCTCACAGTCTTTAATAAAGGGATAAATATGTAAATTAATAGCAGTAATACAGTTATAATAAGTGTTAATGTCAGACATGTAAATTAGGTGTAGTACAGGCACAAAGATGAAACTTTTCCGGAAGAGACATTCAAATAGGATCTTAAAAGACTTAAGAGAATGAAAAGGGAGTGCGTTCTGGTGAAGAGAAACCAAGGCATGGAGGCATGAAATATCACAGTGTGGATAGAATGTGATCTAGTCACATATTTGAAATGAGTTACTTACCTATGGAAATAATAGATTTTCTTTAAAATAGCAATAAATTTTAATATGGATTTTAAATAATCCTAACAATGCCTAGACACCAAAAAGAAGAACATTGTGCACACCAATAATGTGTTAATAAGGATCAGTATTTCAAAACTACTACATGACCCTGCTACAAAATGTGGTCTTTTTCAATCCGTGGCTTCTGTTCTGTCATGGGATGCAATATGCTGCTTCTCTAGGATACGGACAAGTCAAAACATAGCACCTGAATAGGGGCTGTGAAGTGAGTTCAATCCATCATCCTGTTTACTTGATATGTATCAAGGGATTACACTGCTGAAAACAACACAGACAACATGCTGAAACTAAAAGATCTAGTGAAAAACAAGCAGGTTAAAAAAAAGCTTTCAGCTTCTACTTATAGCCCAGACAATGGATACACGAGGATCTGCTTAAGGGGCACTATCTGACACATGACTAGCTCTGCTCACAGATAAGGCTCTGCCTGAAAGTCAGCACAGGAGAATTTACTGTGATGCTACACTAGCATCTGCAGCAGGTACACTGTACCAGGGAATGGAAAAAAAAGGTAAATATATAAAGGTTTGGAAAGTTACAGGATGATTATCTGAAACCACATAAAGTCCTGCTGCATCAAATGGAGCCATATTTATTAATAATTGGGTCACTCTACAGAACAATGTCAAGCAGAGAAAGCCACCCACATGAGCTAGAAGATTAGATGAACTGCAGTGCAGAGAACAAAAAATAGGGCAGAACCTTGGGTTTCCTGCCAAGTCCAGAAAAAATACATTGCAGCAGACTGTGCAGAGGCATGACCGTCTTTTCATCGCTTGCCAAAAATCTGTCTGGCTTTTAAAAATTACAAAGGAAATAGAAGCAAATGTTAAGGAACAAAGCCACTATGTTTTGAAAAGATGGGTGGAAAGTGGTGACTAATCAGTTAAAAAATATTTACTGAATCCCTACTACGTGGCCATTAAGTACATATGTATTAATTAACAAGTTAATACATACCTACTTACTATCATTAGCTACTCTTCCACCTGCTAACAGAGAAAATAAAAGTGATGAAATCTGTGCTTTCTGGAGTTTACAGCTAACTGGAGAGCCAAGACACACCAATGAGAAAGAGTTGGATAAAAATGTAAGGCATTATTATATTCTATGATTATTTCCAAAATGAGGCAGTTTGTAGACAATAAATGCTAAATTCAAAACAGAAAGATGTGAGCTGAGCTGAAACTTGAAGGAAGGTATCAGACAACAAGGATTTACGCTGGATCTTGAAGACAGCTTGGATTCTGATCCTGTGTCTGATCCTGTGATTGGTATAATAGAATAATTTTGACAAGTCACATTCCTTCTCTGGATTTTCATCTTAATCTATAAAACGGAAAGTTTAGGCTAGGTAGTATCTAAATTCCCTTCCTCTTTTTGTATCCTCCAAATCAAGGATGTAAGAAAAAATGGATGAAATGGTTAAGAGAATATTTAAAAAATGTTTCAGACAAATAGAAAGGAAAGAGTGGGCAGTCATTGGAGAAGGGGAAGAAAGCCTAATGGTGTGAAGTCAAAACAAAATCACAGCCTACTTCCTACTATCTGGTAATGTGGTCCCGCAGAAAAACATCTCCCAAAAGTCTGCTGTGGAGGCATATATGTCACAGCAAAATTACCTGCTACAATAGAAATCTATGTGATGTTGTGGAGGCACAGTAAGATAGTGGTCATTGCCACTTGGTAGCGGCAGGGGATGGGAGGTGTCAAAAAATGTTTTCAGGGAAGGAAACTGAATACAGCGGTTGCCTGGTTGGGCATTGGTAAAGGAAGGAGAGATGGGAAGCCTCAGGAGGACCTTTCTATTTCTGCTGTATGTCCCACACCTCCTCCCACTTACAACACTATTTGGCACACAGCAGGCACTCAATGAATATTTAATTAATTAATTTTAAATTAATTAATATATGCACCACAATATAAAGCCTTGAACAAAGCAAACTTCCAATAACAATGTCATTATGATGAAGTTTAAAAATTTTAGTTAAAAGCATTAGTCACACTATATTAATAACTTTCAATTAAGTATTTTCTCAGTCAACTATGTATTATATTAACAGTAGACTTGTGATAATGTGGGTATGTGAGAAATTTGCATCATTTTTATTAAGAATGAATACATTCATGAATAAATGGTAGCAAAAGGAGGAAGTAAGTTGGGGAGGCATTCCAATACAAAAGGGAACAGTGAAACAAAGGCTTAAATAATATAGCCTGGAAAACAGGATATCCTAGAGGTAAGGAATAAGAGTTAGGAAGAAAAAATATGGCTGTGGAGGTTGGCAGAGGCTCGGTTACAGTCCTGTCAAAAATATGGTCCTTTTGGGAGGCCAAGGTGGGAGGATGGCTTGAGGCCAGGAGTTCAAGACCAGATCAGCCTGAGCAACATAGTGAGAACCCGTCTCTATAAAAACAAAAAATAAAAAAATGAGCCTAGCATGGTGGTGCATGCCTGAAGTCCCGGCTACTCTGGAGGCTGAGGCAGGGGGAATCACTTGAGCCCAGGAATTTGAGGATGTAGTGAGCTAAGATCTTGTCACTGCACTCCAGCCTGAGTGACTTGATCTTTTTAAATACAGCAATCCAGGCATTGTTACTAATTGGTTACAGTTTGGCCTTTCCCCCTAAGTTATACAAAACCTGGTTGATGTAGGCATATAAAGCCTTGGCCCCTCCAACTCAAGACAACTCTGAAGGGTCATCCGTCTTTCAGAGCTCTACATGGAGTTGGCTGAAGCTTTCACTGAGATCGCATAGCAGTACTACTGCTCCCTTTGACCATATTGTTTTCCTCCCTTCCCTTCCCTTCCTTTCTGCAGGTGGTGATCCCAAGAATACTCCCCCAAAAAACTTGTTACTGATCTTTACCTCAGAGTCTGTTTCCTGGAGAACCCAACCTGTGATACCATAGCTTTATTCACTCACTCACTGTTCCTAATTGGAAAGGAGTTACTTAATACATATCATGAAAAATAAAACTCAGTTGTAATTAACATTATTTGTTTTGGTCTACCCAATACTCTTTCTGTATCTTGGTAACATACCACCCACTGGCCACAGAGGAATATCCTATGCTGGGACAATCATAATACATCACCTCCCTGGCCGCAGTGATGGATACAAGTGGTGTGCACATGACTAGGCTTGGACAATCATAATCCTTCCCTGGTAATTTTTGTCCTGAAAGCTAGAAGAGAAAGCCCCCTTGCTTCTCAGATCATGGAAATGTTAAGATCTGACTCCAGGGATGCTGGGGACATATTTGCTGTCTACAAGGAAAAGGACCATCTGAAGTAGGAGAGAATAAAGCCAAGTAGAGGCGAGAAACAGAGTCCTGCAAGCATCAAATCCCCTGTAGGTACCCTAGTTTCTGCTGCTCTTCCAATAATACTGTGAACTATCCTAGCATCCTTTTAATAATTTTTTTCTTAAGCTAGTTTCAGTTGGGTTTTTCATTTATAACGAAAACATATCTTGCCTAACATGTCTGTGTATTTTGTATTTCTATGAGCTGCCACCATCTCTAACCTAGTCCTACCCAATGTCTTAAATATTGAGGAATAGCTATAAAATAATCCACTCCTCTGCCCAATTCCAGCATGCCAAACTTGTTATGACTCAATTTATACTGAAGACAATATATGGCAAAATGTGTCGTAACCTCGAGAAAGGGTTGGAAAGATTATATAAGAGAAATAAATGGGGGGGGAAGAGAAGTAAATGACACAATTTTTGTTTTTAAAGAAGACTCCATTCAAACACAAGATTCCTATGATTCAATTTCACTTGCTATTCTAGAATAGATGCTTATCCCCCAATTAAATCTTCTTCTTTTTTTTTTTTTTTTAAGACACAGTCTCACTCTGTTGCCCAGGCTAGAGTGCCATGGCGTCAGCCTAGCTCACAGCAATCTCAAACTCCTGGGCTCAGGCGATCCTTCTGCCCCAGCCTCCTGGGTAGCTGGGACTACAGGTATGTGCCACCATGCCCAGCTAATTTTTTCTATATTTTTAGTTAGCCAATTAATTTCTTTCTATTTTTAGTAGAGATGGGGTCTGGCTCTTGCTCAGGCTGGTTTCAAACTTCTGACCTTGAGTGATCCTCCCGCTTCGGCCTCCCAGAGTGCTAGGATTACAGGCATGAGCCACTGCGCCTGGCCCTCCAATAAAATCTTAAAACATTATTTATTTAAGATTATATTGCCTTTCCAGTTACATGTGTCAATGGAAAAACAAGCCAACCTCTGTAAAATTGTGTAGATTGAGGACCTGCAGGTTTGTCTTGCATCCCCTTAGGCCTGTTAATGGGTTACAGGGGATGTCCCCAAGAAGGGAGAGGGGCATGGTGAGACAACTCTGATCGCCCTCCTCCTGGCAGGCAATTTAGTTTTAGGATATTCCTTTGGCCATAAGGGGGTCCATTCAGTCAGCTGGTGGAGGGGTGAGCCTTAAGATTTTTAGTTCACACATGATTATACTTGTGTCTATACTTGATAACCTAAAAGATATCTCAAAAGATAGGAACTGGCTTTTTTAAAATAAATTTTTTATTTTAGAAGTTATAGATCTAGAGAGACATTGTGAAAATAGTAGATTTCTCATATATCCCACATCCCGTGTGCCCTCTTATTAACATCTTACATTAGTATGTTGCATTTGTTACAATTAAGGAACCAGTATTGATACTGCAGGGATGAGGGGAAACTTGCCCTTTCCCCTGAAACTTTGCTGAAAGATCAACCCACAGTTAAGCCAGATACATAAGAGAAAGGTTTATTTACCAATACCATGTGCATGGGGAGAATCACAAGAGTGATTACCTAATAGCCAAATGAAGTCCAGATATTTTTATACGTGCCTTTTAGAGGGGAGGGGGGAAATGAGGAGTATAGGCAGATAAGGGGTAGCTAGGGAGGATGAACGGGTGGGGAAACAGACCAATTTGTAAATTAACCTGAGAGACAGGTATTATGTTTTAAATGATTTGGATTAGGTCTGGTTGCATTCTTGATCTTCTTTCCTGTAATGTATTCAGATGACTGGGAGAGGAAAGGAAGCAGTTGCCCTCTTAGTTGTTTTGATCTGGTCAGTCTGGTTTATGCAGATAAAAGGAAAGCCCCCTACAGTGCTTTGGTGACCTTGGGGGGCCTGCAATTCTAAATATTCTTTATACTAAGGAGTCATATTTTGGGGTGAAATTTCCTGAGCTCCTTCAATATATTCAGATTTTCTTAGTTTTTACCTAATGTCCTTTTTATGTTCCAGGATCCCACCCAGCATACCACATTACATTTAGTCATCATGTCCCCTTACACTTCTTATGGCCATGAAAGTTTTTCAGATTTTACTTGTTTTTTGATGACCTTGATAGTTTTGAGGAGTACTGGCCAAGCATTTTGTAGAATGACCCTCAATTGAGATTTGACTGATGTTTTTCTTATGATTAGACTGGGGTTATGAGTTTTTTTTTTTTGAGACAGAGTCTCACTCTGTTGCCCCAGTTAGAGTGCTGTGGCATCAGCCTAGCTCAGAGCAACCTCAAACTCCTGGGCTCAAGCAATCCTTCTGCCTCAGCCTCCCAAGTAGCTGGGACTACAGGCATGCGCCACCATGCCCAGCTAATTTTTTCTATATATTTTTAGCTGGCCAACTAATTTCTTTCTATTTTTAATAGAGACGGGGGTCTCACTTTTGCTCATGCTGGTTTCGAACTGCTGACCTTGAGGGATCCACCCGCCTCGGCCTCCCAGAGTGCTAGGATTACAGACGTAAGCCACTGCGCCTGGCCGGGTTATGAGTTTTTAAGAGGAAGACCAGAGTGCTATAATCATGACATCATACCAAGGATGTCAACATATTATCACTGTTGATATTCACCTTGATCACTTGGTTTAAGGAATTGCTTTTTACCTTAATTTGTTTAATGCCTAACTCAGAAATATGTATAGGAGAGCACTTATATACTGTCTTGAAGCTATCTGGATTGGACTGAGAAAGAGGGAACCATCAAAATAACAACAAAAAAAGAAATCCCCTGGGGAAGAGTAGAAAGAGGATTGGTCAGCCCTGTCATTTACTAGATGTATGATTTTGGGCAAGTTATTTCTGCTCATCTGTGAAATAGAATAATGGTACCAAATAGTTCTTTTAAGCATCGGTTGAGAAAATGTATGTATATACATTTTGTACAACATTATACTCTTAAATCTGCCAGAATCCCATAAAAAATGAAAACAATCTTGGAAAAAGTAACATATTAAGCAGTTAACATCACTTTATAGAATAATTTTCAACCGCTGGCTGAGCAGAGCAAGGCCAATATAAGTTGAGGAAAGGAGAGATGGAAGGCTCATTTTTGCTAACGATTTCCCATTTTGCCTTGCTTCCTTTTGCCAAAGTCTGTTTGTCACCTGAGAGTGGAGGGGGTTTCTTAGGTCTTCTGAAGCTAGAGCTCAAGTTTGACACGAAGTATTAATAATTTTAGCGTTGTTTTTCTGTACATCCATCTATGAGAAAGAAATCATAATTCCTTGAAGGTTCAATAATTTTTCCAGGCTGCTGTAGGACCACTAGGGAAGTAACTATTTTTGAACTGGACAGGAAGCATACAATAATTATTCAAAGGTGGTAAGTCTTCCTGCCTCAAAATCATACTACTCTGATTTGAATATAAATACCAAAGTTTTTGCATTCTTGAGGTTTTATGCTTATTTCCATGAGCCTGAGGTCTGAAAAATAAAACTCCATCCTTTCCTTAAACAGGATAGAGCCAGTAACGTTTTATTTTTCTATGCATGAAAAAAGGAACCACGTAAAGAAAAACAAAAGAGGCGGGGCTTTCTCTGCATCGCTGAAATTAACACTGAACATATAGCAACAGTTAGCCTGCTACAATGCAAACAGCAATGGTGTTTAGAGTCCAGTGATTTGGATTCAAGCCTAACTCTATTTCAAACAAGATATGGGACTTTCAGAAAGTTTCTGAACACCTTTGTGTTTTGGATTTCTCATCCGTAAAACTGTGTTGTTGAGAGAACATGAGACTAGGCGCGCAAAAACAATCTGTAAGGGAGCTATTATTTCTAACCCAGAATGTATTCGTTGTCAGTAACAGTGCATTAGTTACCATTAATTGAGGACAGCTTCTGGACTTTCTCTTTAGAAGCCCAGTTGAGGCAAAAGAAGCGGTGCGTTTAAAAATAGGAGCCCATTCCTACAGACTCTATGGAAAAAAAAAAAAATAGGAGCCCACTACATTCTAAATTCTTTCGTTTGTGAAAGCAGTCACCTTGGAAACCAAGCTGGGACCACCCCTCTCAGTCCTAAAGCTTGGTTCCTCCCGCTTTTCTCCGTAATGTTTGGGACATTGTAATTTTATAGTCTTTGTTGTTGTTTTCTTTCCACATAGTTAGCAAAACGAGAAAATCCGCTTCCAATGAAGCAAGTACAAAACCTTTCTAGGTGCCCCTTTCTGGCTGCAGCACACCTACTGTTTTCCCTATTGTGCGGTCGCAGCCCCAGATGTCCCTCTTTGAGTCCAGCAGGTAACAGTAGATGGGACTCCCAACCCAGATACAGGAGAAATCCCAAACCGCCAAAATTAACTCCACCCTACTCAACAGAGAAAACCCTCGCGAGATAAGACTGTAAGGGGGCGAGAGGAAGCCCACTTTCTCGCGAGAACAGGGGGTGTCAGCAGAAACTAGGAAATGGCCCCCTAGGCGACCCGGCCCCAGCCAGTGGGCGGAGCCAGGGTAAATCCGTCCTCTTCCGGCTCCTTTCCCCGCCTCCCAACGCTGAGGTGTTGGGCTGGGGGTGCGGGCAGTTGGATTTTCCAGGTTCCCTTGGGCCGGCGCAGGGTCAGGTTCAAAGCCTTCGGAACTCGCTTTGGCCTGATTTGAGGAGGGGGGGCGGGGAGGGACCTGCGGCTTGCGGCCCCGCCCCCTTCTCCGGCTCGCCGGCGAGCGGATAAGCCCGCCTCCTCCTTCAGCCAGCCCTGGGGCCGTGTACCCCAGGCAACTCCAGCCGAGGCCTGAGCTCCTGCCTGCAGGTGTCGGCGGCGAGGCCCTCGGTACAGCCGGTTCGGCCCCATGGTGGGCTTCGGGGCCAACCGGCGGGCTGGCCGCTTGCCCTCCCTTGTGCTGGTGGTGCTGCTGGTGGTGATCGTCATCCTCGCCTTCAACTACTGGAGCATCTCCTCCCGCCACGTCCTGCTTCAGGAGGAGGTGGCCGAGCTACAGGGCCAGGTCCAGCGCACCGAGGTGGCCCGCGGGCGTCTGGAGAAGCGCAATTCGGACCTCTTGCTCTTGGTGGACACGCACAAGAAACAGATCGACCAGAAGGAGGCTGACTACGGCCGCCTCAGCAGCCGGCTGCAGGCCAGGGAGGGCCTGGGGAAGAGATGCGAGGATGACAAGGTAAGAACGAGCTCTTTCTCCTTAACCCCCATATTTTCTTTCATCTCCGGCGTGGGGGCTGTTTGTCCGCCAGCGGTTGCCTTATCCTTTCCAGGGTTGTTGCCCTGGAGGCTCCCCTCATCCCCAACAGCCCCGTTTCTGTCAGACTTTTCCCGGTTTATCAGTGCCACATTCTCCGGTCTCTGCCAGACAAAACTGACTGTAAGTTCTTGGTTCTCAAGAGTGGCCTGTGTGTGGATGCCGCCTTTTCTCCAGACCCAGCTGCTGAGCTGGCAGTAGTAGTCGTCTGGTCTATGTGGCCGCCTTACGTTCACAGACACACAAATCTGGAGACTGCCGGGTTTGGCGTGGGTATTGTCTCATCCTTATTCCGTGCACCCTGATTAATATTAATGTCTTTATGTAAAGAATGGGGCGTCTTCTAGTCACTATGTATTTTTTAAGCAGTATGACTTTTAAAATCTCTATAAGACGATGTATTAATTAAAGAATGAGATATTACTGCCTGTTTGTGATCAAAATGCTAAGATAGATGGGCCCTGGAACCATATATGAGCCACCGTTGTGACTTGGACATAGTTGATCCATAATTATCTGCTCAATTTGAATTGTTAATGAAATTAGCCAAAAGGATAAAATCTAAAAATAAGTTCTAAGCAACAAAGTCTCATGTCAGTGACCTCATTGAAAGAAAATGAAATGAGTTTCTGTATGATTAAGTAGCTATTAGGATTGGTGTGGGGTTATTTTGTATTTAAATTTTTTTTTTTTTTTTAGAGGCAGGGTCTCACTCTTCCCTAGGCTAGAGTATAGTGGCGCGATCATAGCTCATTGGAACCTCCAACTCCTGGGCTCTAGCAATCCTCCTGTCTCAGCCTCCTGAGTAGCTAGGACTGACTACAGGCACATGCCACCATGCCTGGCTAAGGGCTGGTGTTTCGTGCAGTTAGAAAGCCATACAAAGTTTTAAATCTAG
>CAUYRT010049862.1:0-10965 GCA_963574885.1 Lepilemur ruficaudatus
TAGCACTCTGGGAGGCCGAGGCGGGTGGATTGCTCAAGGTCAGGAGTTCAAGACCAGCCTGAGCAAGAGCGAGACCCCGTCTCTACTATAAATAGAAAGAAATTAATTGGACAACTAAAAATATATGTAAAAAATTAGCCAGGCATGGTGGTGTGTGCCTGTAGTCCCAGCTACTCGGGAGGCTGAGGCAGGAGAATCGCTTGAGCCCAGGAGTTTGAGGTTGCTGTGAGCTAGGCTGACGCTACAGCACTCTACAGCCCGGGTAACAGAGTGAGACTCTGTCTCAAAAAAAAAAAAAAAAAAAGAAAAAGAAACCGTGACTCCCTCAGAAATGGTTGTAAAGGCTGGAGAGACAGTGTTTGAAGCTCCTGGCACCCAGGAAGCCCCAGTCCATGTTATTTCCGCATCTGTGATACATGAGAGCTGGGGCCGCCCGCGGGGGAAGAAGGGAAGCTGGGACCAGCCGGAGCCCCTCACACATCCCGCACATCCCGCCCCTCAGGCCGAGGAGTGTGCTCGGACAGGGCACAGGGCGTGGGAGAGGCTGCCAGGCTGCGGAGGTGCTCAGCCCACCCCCAACCCGCATCGCCCGTCGCTTCCTCCTGCAATCTGAGCTCCTCCTCTGCCCCTCTGTGGCTGGTTCTCCCTCCCAAAGTCTGAGACCTCAGAGCTCTCAGCAGGCCCCTCTGCCCTCAGGCCGGGGATCAGCCCCCTGCCTGGGTTAGTGCACATGTCTGCCACCCTTCTCAGGACCTTGTAATCCGGGGGACAGAGGCCGGGAGCAGAAAGGTGGAAGCACTGAGGGTGTGTGGGGAGCACATCAGTCCCTCTACCCCCTTAGCAACACCGAACAACACACAGCACCTGCTCCTGCTCCTGCACAGGCTTGTCCCTGGGCATTCCCAGGGATCTTCAAGTGGCTCTGTGTGCGGGGAGAAGACACACTGAGAGCATGAGGTCACAGCAGCATAGTGACAGGATCCAGGCTGGACCCCAAGGCCTGCACTTGCCAGCCTGTCTTCTACCCTCCTGACCTCTGCAGCCTCAGGTCCCTCCCCTTCTCTGGAAAGCTCCTGGGAGTCACAGAGGAATTCCAGGGGCAAAAGTGTGGGGACAGGGCTGGGCCCATGGAGCAAGTTAAGGGAGCCTAGGCCACTGGCTTCCCTCCGGCAAAGAAAGCGTTAAGCAAGGCTGTGTTTCTTTCCCTCCCCCGCATCCCTCCAAAAGAGGTCTAGGTGAGTGCAGAGGAAGCAACTAGGAGGGGGGAGGCCCCAGGGGAAGAGGGAGGCTTTTAGCAGGTGGAGGGAAGCTGTCAGGGTAATAATGGCTTTTCCTGGCACAGCTGACTGCTCTGGGCCTTCATACTATTCTAGAAACTGGAGAGCAAGAAGAACTTCTGATTCTCTGCAGAATAGGAGAAGGGGATCAGCTCACTCCCTGATCTCAGCCCATTTCTGCAACCCCAGCTGCGCATGTGGCTGTTCTAGGTCCCCCAGGCCATGAGGAGCTCAGCCTGCCAGTGCAGTCTCAGAGCCCTGGGGGAGCTCTCCAAGGCCTGCCTCCCCAGGCCTCTCCGCAGGCTGTCTGTACTCCCTCCCTGTCCCCAAAGTCCTGCCCTGGCTCTATAGCTGGCTCCAGGCAGTTAGAGCCAGGGGGAGCTCAGACCTAATCCAGCCACAGCAGAGGACTGGGGTTAGGTTCACAGACACAGTACAACAGTCCTGGGCCCAAGCTTCTGGGAAAATGTGAACCACCCCCAACCTAGCCCAGGCCCAGGCTGCTAGAGGGGTCTGTGTCTTTGACAAACTCCAGTCTCAAGCCAGGCATCCCTGGGGGTGGGGGGCTGGGGGGCTCCACCCAGCAGGGGGTGGGAGGCCAGGCCCAAGCACAGCTGTGAGTAGGAGGGAACCAAGAAGGACTTTGCTTTCCTTCCGCAACGTCATGACTAAGGGAAAATGTGTTGTCTGATTCCCCAGGGCTGCAGCTGTGAGCGGAGGTGAGCAGCGGAAAAACACAGGACACTGCTGGGGAGAGAGTGAGGGCCACCCCCAACCCTGTCGCCAGAGCACACACGCACAGAGATGTGAGTGCCATGCTGTGCCCATGCTCACTACCCGCCCCACGGCCCCAGGCTGCCAGCTCTCAAGCTGCCTCTGAGATCTTTTCTTTGCACCTAAGTCCACCTGCCCCACCGCCCTGCCTGTCCTCTGGCCTCTGGCTCCCCTCCAAGCATCAAAACAGGAATAACAAAGTATGGCCTCCTCCCGCAGGGCTTTAGAAGCCCAGCACATGGGTGCCTGTCCTGTCCTGAGTGCTAACCCCAGGGCAGCCGCCAGGAGAGTGAAGGAAAGGGAAGAGCACCAATTTGTGTCTGTTCTGGCTGCTGGGCAGGCTCCCAAATCCTGAAAGATGGAAGGGCCGTCCCAGAAGCCCTGGGGAAGGAAGCAGTCAGGCAGGCATTGAGGATGGATGAAGTCAGGCCCTCTGGTGGATGGATGGTGGGTCAAGAGGTGTTGGAGCCCTTTGACCTGGTCCATCACAGACCTGTTGCAGGCTCACCCAGGAATCTGAGAGGGAGGTGGGGGGCCAGGTGCCGGGATGTCGTGGTTTGGCCTCGATGGGTCCTAAGAAGTCAGGGCAAATTCCCTCCACCTGCATATCCTCCATGCCAGCCTCTGAGCCAGGGAGACCAGCCGCCCGCATACTCCAGGAGTTCAAGCAGCAGCCAGATTCCCAGGCCATAGGCCTACCTCCCCACCAGAAGGCTCTGAAAAATCCAGTGACCTCTCCCCAGTCCAGGAGCCCGAGACAATGCAACAGGGACAGGAGTTGGGGAGTTGGCCTCTGCAGAGACAGCTATCTGAATAGCATGGCCAAAGCTGGATTCCTGTGTTTCTGACCCCACCTGGGCTGGACAGGTGAATTTCCTGGCGGAGGCAGGGGTGAATAGCAGGGAGAGAGGACTTTCCCACGTGGAGGAGAAGGCCTAAGGCTTGGGATGGGGTGGGCGCTGGCTCGAGGCAGGTCATGGGAAGGTGTGGTAGGTTGGGAGCATTGCTTGGGGCGGTCAGGAGGGGAGGCTGTGGTCCTCCCTGACTGAGTTCCCTCTCGAGTCCCTTTCTCTTCATGGCCACACTCGGCGTCCTCTGAGGCCCAGCAGGCAGGAGGGGAAAGGCCCGCTCGCATACTTCTGGCCTTGGCCATGCTCCCCTGGGATTGCTGGGCAGGGAGCTGAGCCAGGGGCTCCCCAAAGGAGGAGCTGAGGTGAGGCAGGGACAGTTAGGTCTGAGCTCCCTTCTCCCCTGCCCGCTTCCCCAGAAAGGAGCCACGGCCAACGCCCCCACTCCATGCTGCATCCTGGTCCCCAGGGCTAAGGCGGGCCGGCGGGTCCTTGTGGGTTTTGAGCTCTCAGAGGCTGCCACTTAAGGCGTGAGCAGGGCTGTTATTCTCAGCAAAGCGATGGGCTCTCATCCTGGTTTCATTTATTAATTGGACTCTCATGAACTGGCACTAATTGCTGATGGTGCTACAACGCGACAGGTGGGCCTCGATTCGCAGAGTAACTGACTCTGGTGCAAGGAGGGTCTACACTGGAGGCCAGCAGCTCCCTGCACTTGCCGGCAGGACGTGGGGACTGCTCTGGAAACAAGGGCACGTTCCAAGGACCTCTGAGCCGAGCACTCTGGCAAAGGCGAAAATCTTTCTGTGAAACAAAGATGCTGCTGCTCTCACCCGGCTCACACTTCATCCCAAAGAACTCCAGCTGTCCTTGAGGGACATTTCCTGGTCTGTGTGCACCTTCCCTCCCCACCTGTGACACTGGGGGGCTGGCAGGCACGGAGTGCTCGTTCCATACGGCAGGCAGCACAGGGACAACCGACGGCAGCCAGCCGCAGCCGCCAGAGCTTGTGGCTGTGGAGAGGCAGGCTCCCGCTGTGCTGGGCATTGTCACACCTCCTGCCCTCTCCAGGGAAGGGAGTTGTCTTGTTTCCTCATTTGTTTCTCTGTTTGAGGTTGGAGACAATGCGGAGCCAGGAAGGGCCCTGCCTGCACCATCTGCAGCCTCCAGAGCGTCATGCTCGTCATGTTCCGGTCTACAGTCTACCCCTCCGCGCAGCTGGGGAGGGTCTCTCCCCACCGTCTTGGGCAGCGGGAGGATGCGCCTGTGAGTCAACACCATAGTCCCATGAGGGTGGAGGGACAGTCCCCGTGGCAAGGTAGGGGCCTGGGTGAGACAGTCTTTGGCAGCTCGTGCCGTGACTCGGGTCCTCTCAATGGCTCAGTCACGGCGCTGCCAGGCCTCTGAGCGTCCTCCCTCATGCACACAGTCTCGGCGCGGGAGGAATGTGGCCAGACACGCAGGGGAACCTCCCAACCTCAGAAAAACACCTGATCATTCTGATTTCTGAGTCCTTCTGATTCTGATCCCCAGCCCAACTCGTGTGGGGCTCGCTCCAAGCTCTGCGGGCGGGAGCACAGCCTCCTGCCCTTTCCCCAGAGAGCAGCCTCCCCGAGGGGTTCTGACACCGGTGCTGGGCCTGGAGCCCACTGGGCTGTTTTCTTGGAGGACTGTAGGCGAAGGGTGAGTGAGTGGGGACAGTGCTGTCTGTTTACTCACCGCCACCACTGCCGCTGCTAAACTGCGAGCTCCTCAAGGGCAGACCCTGTCTTGTCACTGCCAGAGCTCAGCTCCCAGCCACCGTGGGCCCAGTGGGCCCAGTAGGTGTTTGTTGAATGAAGAAAGAGGGGACAGAAAGAGGAGACAGAGGAAGCCCCAATCCTCCAGCTCTACCAGGCCCCAAGCCCGGCTGCTGGCACCTCCTCAGGACGGACTTAGAAGCAGCTCTTGGCTGGGAGGACGGTTCAGATCCTAAGTTCTGTCCCGAGAGCATGTTCCCAAAGAGGGGAGCAGAGCCCAGCTGTGGCCCTTGGGCTCCTTCAAGGCTCTGAGGCCCCAGGAACCTTGGTCCTGCCTGGCCCCTGGCCTCTCTGTCCCAGCCCAGGGCCCTGTGGCCGGACCCTGGGTCTGGTTCAGCTGGCCACACTGGCCATCCTACAAGTCCTCAGCCACAGTCTCAAGCGAGTCCTGAGGCCCCACTCCTCCAGCCCCCATGCACACCGGCACAGAGCGCCTCCCCATGCACACGGCGCTTTCCATAGGCCCACAGAGCTGCCTGGGAAGTCAGACAGAGTGACAGGGAAGGGCCAGCTGCTCCTCTGTCCCCACCTTTGTGTGGGAGCAGGGAAGGGGGAGGCCACTGCCTGCCCTCCCAGCGTTCCCAGGCCAGTCCTGCTGAAGGCCAGAGATGCGGTTATGCTCGGGCTCCGGGGTGTGGGTTTGGGTCCTGGCTCCTGGCTCCACTGCCACTGGCCGTGTGCCTCAGTGCTTAGACACCTCTGGGCTCAGCACCTCCCCGACAGCGACACTCTGTATCTCACAGGTTCTTAGATGGACCGTGGAGCCCTGGAGGAGGAGGAAGAGGAGGGGGAGGAGGAGGAAGAGGCGGTCAGCTGGGGGAGGCTGAGTCCGAGGTGGAGATGTGCACCGGCAGGCGAGCCCACGAGGCTGGAGGTGGGGAGAGACGCCCTAGCTGGACCCAGGAATCCTGGGGCTTTCAGGATGGGGGTAAAGGGGGTGCCTGGGGCAGGGGGATCTCTCGGAGAGAGTTTGATGTGGCATGGCCTGAGCCAGGAGCCCCCACATTTACAGGGAACGGGACACGAAGCATCTACAACGCCGTGGCCAGAGACAGAGGAGGGAATCAGGAGGGGGCCATCCTGGAGGCTAGGACAGAGGGGCCTCAAGGAGTGTGGAGGACGCGCAGCCATGGGGAGGTAGCCGACGAGGAGTTGTCAGAAGAACTGGACGCGGCACAGAGTCTGAGCCGGGGCCAGGGCTCAGGCGGGGAAGAGGGTGAGGGGCCGAGAGGAGCTAACTACCCAGAGTTTTTGGTCTGCATGTAAAAAATGGCTGATTTTGCAGGAACATTGAAAAATTGAGAAAGCTGACAACCCAAGGCCTCATTCTTCCCTGTCAGAAATCAGCAGAGGGACCAGGGCTGCTATTCTGAACGAGCTGCGTGCCCTCAGGTTTGCTGCAGTCGCTCCTGCTCCCTGTTGCCTCACACGCCTGGGCCTTCAGGGCTGACGTAACTGGTTTGGCCCTGAGGACGTTGACTCCGGCAGCCCCTGTATGTGGAGGGAGAGGGGTGACACAAGGGCAGGAGGAGCTGAACTGGGCCTGAGCCCCAGCCCTTGCCCAGCGGTCTCCCTCGCTTCACTAGATGCTGGACCACCTGGCACTGTCCCTGGAGCCCAAGAGGGCCAGCAGGGCAGAGGGCAGCCACACCAAGCCTGGAGGGAGGACCAAGCCCCCCGGCTGCTCACCGTGTCTGGGGAGGGAGGAGGAGCCTGTCAGCAACCCTTTCCATGCTCAGGGATAAGCAAAGGAGACAGCCCGTGCATGATGCCGTGAGGACACCAGGAAGGCCCCGTCTGGCCTGGCGCACTGCCCGGAGTCACCCCGAGAACACTTGCTTCTGAGCGAGCATTGCCCTCATGGGCTGCTCCTCGGGCCCCAGGCTCCTGGGGGAGAGCTCTTGCTTTCTGAGTCTGAATGAGCATTTCAGCCATGAGAAGACCTCAGGGGCCCTGGGTGGAGGTGATGGGGAAACATCTGGAAAGAATCCCTGTGGCTTCAGTCTGGCTGGGGGTCTCAGGCCAAGCCTCCTTTAGCCCTGACACCAGCTGTGTTTATAACTCTGGGATACTGGCGAGTTCTCACCGAACAAAAATGCTGAGGTTCTTTGCCTCCGGGGACTCGCATTATAGGGAGCAGGTGTGGGGCAGAAAGCAGGCGCCGGGCTGGGGCCTTGTGGGGAGGTGAGGACCCTGGATTCCCAGGCCCCACCCAGGGCCTGCTCCCCCACCCGCCTCTGCTCTCTCATGGGTGCCCTGCGGGGAGGAAAGGAGCCTGGCCTCTGCGGGAGCTGGCGGCCAGATGGGAAGAGCCATCTTCATCTGCTTACTCCCGCTGGCCAGCCGTGTGGCCTCAGGCGAGTCCCTCCACTGCCCTGGGCTCCAGCCTCCATGGGGGTCATGCAACCTGCCTGGCAGGGCTGCTCCGCGGGAGCCAGGGTGTGTGGAGAGCCAGTTCCCAGTGAGCTTAGAGTGGGGCATAGTCAGCACATGTGGGCTGCGTTATTCCTGGGACTGACCCATGATCACAGTCACTCTGTTATTGTTATTTTTGCCGAACCCAACCCTCTGGCTGCTGAGACAAGCCCATAGGTCACCGTGAGTCATGCCGGGCCTCCACCCACTCTGCCTAGATCCCTGCCCACCCACAGCCAGACCAGGAGGAAGGGGAACTCCAGATCCCATGGGGGTCTCCAGACTGTCACTGCATCTTCTCTGGAAGTCTGGGTTAGAGTCCTGGGCCTACAGTCCCCCTTCCAAAAGGGGTAAATGCTGATGGAAGATCAAGGCATGAAATGAGGTGGAAAGAGCTTTTGGATTTTGGAATCCTGGATTCTAGATTCTCCTTGGGGTACTCAGTAGTTGTGTGACCTTGGGCAAGTCACGGAAATGCTCTGAGCCTCAGGAACCTCATCTGTGAAATGGGGATAATATACCTAGTTCATAGGGATGGGTGACAACGAAATCACATGAAACGCACACATACGGTCCTAGCATACGTGCCAGGAATACGGAGATAAACAGAACCTTCTTTAAACTCCCTCTTACCAGGAGGCCACACACCTGTCCTGCTTCAGTACCTTCTCCAATTGTTCTCCAGAATTAGGGCTCAGTCTGTGACCAAGGTCAGGCTCAGTCCGGGGCCAGGGTGAGAGTGCTCAGGCTTATCCAAGAAAACCAAAGATCCTCTGAGTGTGACTCCAGCTGGCCCTGATCTGTGCCACCTCTCCCGTGCCACCCCAAGCCCGTACCATGTGCACAGAGGAAGACGCGCCTTCCCCTCGCAGGCCTGGCTCTGTCCCCACTCACTAGCTCTGGGCAGCAGACAGCCAAAGAAGCAGCTGCCAACACTGGCAGCCCCGCTACGCAGCCTTTGGCCAGGGGTCAGAACCCCACAAGCCGTCTCCTGGCTGGCCCCTTCTCATCTCATCCTGCCCTGGGCCACCCCCGACCTGTCAGTGCCACTGCCTTCCTGGTCCCTGCTGGGCTGACGGGCAGGTCTGTCTGTGCCAGGCTAGTGACAGGTGCTGGGCACTGGGAGCCCCTGGGCCTGGGCACTGGCCCAGCAGACTTGGGGGTGGAATCTGTCTCAGG
This sequence comes from Lepilemur ruficaudatus, assembly GCA_963574885.1. Lineage (NCBI taxonomy): Eukaryota > Metazoa > Chordata > Mammalia > Primates > Lepilemuridae > Lepilemur > Lepilemur ruficaudatus. The sequence continues at coordinate 8,293 of CAUYRT010049862.1, forward strand.
CAGCACAGCTGGGGCTCTTGTCTCCTCTAAAGAGCTAAGACTGTTTCCCAGGCCAGAGCACAAGCCAGCCAGGCAGGCCTGCTGCAGCGTGGAAACCAAAGCTTACATCCTGCCCATGAGGCTCAGAGGCAGGGACTGGCCTGAGGTCACACAGGGAGTCAGGGGCAGTGGGCTGCACGCTGGGTCTTCCTGACCCCCGTCTGTGGCTTTCTTCTGACAGGTCTCATGTGCCCACTGAGTGCCGCTCAGGATCCCCCTCACCCCGCCATGCCGTAGACCTGGCAGTATCCCGCTGTCTGGCTCTGCCATCTCTATAACCCTTTGAGGCAGGTTTCCAAGTGAGGTATTCAGGCATCGAGAGGCAAAGTAACTTTCCCGAAGTCACACAGCAAGCTAGAAGCAGGGCCAGATTCATTCATTCATTCAACAATCATTTGCTGACATCATTTATTTTCCTATGTCCCAGATAGTGTGTTTAATAATAGGGATGTGACGGTGAGCAAAGCAGACCTACGCTGCTCATGGAATTCGTGGGGCGCCGTGGGGGCCGCTGATGAAGGGTAAGGTCATAATCGCATACAGCGCACTGTCACAGGTGAAACTGCGGCTGCACGTAGGCCCATGAAGCATGTAATGGGGAGGATTTGGCCTGGTCTGGGAGACCAGGGAGGGCTTCTCTGAGGAGCAGAGATTGGAAAAGGGGGAGGGAGAGTGTTCTGGGGGAGGGAGAGTGCAAAGGCCTAGGGTGGGAAGGAACAGAGTCTGCTCAGAGAACCAAGAGATGCCTGGTGTGGCTGGAAGTGCGGGGAGCCGGAGGGGCAGTGATGACCCACCCGTGCTGGGCCTGGTTCCCTTTACTCCGGGAACAAGGGGAAGCCACTGGGCTCCTTTGGTTTGAAGGGAGTTTGCAGGGGCGAGCTGAGATGTACCAAGAGCAGCTGGAGAAATTGTGCAGTGGCCTGAGTGGGCGGGGCCGGTGGAGAGAAGCAGCTGACTTTGAGAGGTGGGAGAGACACTCACATGGTGACAGAGTGGATGGGGTGAAGACTGCGATTCTTGTGGCACCAGGTGGGGAGGAGATCACATGGAGAGAGAGTACAGTGTAGGGAAGGAAGAGTGACCTAGGGTTGAAACCTGGGACAGGCCAACATTTAATGCCAGAGAGAAGGGATGGAGAGGTGTGGCCACAGAGGAAGGGAAGAGAGTAGGGGGTCTTGGAAGAGGAGAAGGGCTTCAAAGAGATTGGGTGCTTCCGAGAGGCTGATGCCCCTGAGAGATCATGCAAGACAAGATGCATGTTGGACATAGAGTCAGGCATGGTGATCACTGGTGGCCGTAGGGAAGGCGATTTTGATGGAGAAGTGGAGTCAGAATGGGAGCAGATCAGTGGTTAGACGGAGAGGGGCGGAAGGGTGAGCTGGGGGGACCCTCCGGTCTGGAGTAGTTTCGACTGGAGGATGCGCTCTCGTACCAGCTTGGCTCAAGGCTGGTGCCTACGTAACAGGTGAAGCAGCCAAGCCCCAAACAAGGGGGCACCATCTTTGGGCCCGAACCCTCTTTAGCTCCCCACCAACGTGATGAATGAGTGGACGGCTTTGCAGCGCTCTCAAGCCTGTGCCTCAGTACCCCCCAGCCCAACTGTGGGCCTGCCTGCTGGGGAACAGCAAGCCCAGAGAGGGCGATGGAACCACGGGTCCCCGGTTGGGATGGCAGAGACGGGACACCTCGCTCGGAGACCACGCTTAGGGCACCAGAAAACAGGGGCAGCAAAGAGATAACAAAAAATATGTTTGGAAAGAACGTGAAATTTTATATACGCATATTTTCTCAGGTTTATTGAAGTATAATTGACAAATAAAAATTGTATAGATTTAAAGTATACAACGTGATGATTTGACATGTGCACATTATGAAGTGATTATCACAATCAAGTTAATTAACACATTCATCACCTCATGTAGTTACCTTGCGTGTGTGTGTGAGTGTGTGTGTGTGTGTGTGTGTGGTGAGAACAATTAGGATCATCTTACCGAACTTCAAATACACAATACAGTGTCACTAACTACAGCCACCTGCTGCACATTAGATCCCCAGAGCTTGCTCATCTTAAAACTGAAAGTTTGTACCCTTTGACCAACATCTGCTCATGTCCCTCATCCCCAGCCCCTGGCAACCACTATGTCTACTCTCTGCATCTAGGAGTTCAACTTAGATTCCACAGGTAAGTGAGATCATCAGCATTTGTCTTTCTGTGTCTGCCTCATTTCCCTTCACGTAATATCCTCCAGGTCCATGCGTGTTGTCACAAATGGCATGATTTCCTCTTTCATGGCTGAATTATATTTCATTTGTGTGTGTGTATACATATACACACGATGTATACCATATATACAATTATACATATATGTGACGTTTTCTTTCTTTCTTTTTTTTTTTTTTTGAGACGGAGTCTCACTCTGTTGCCCGGGCTAGAGTGCGGTGGCATCAGCCTAGCTCACAGCAACCTCAAACTCCTGGGCTCAAGCGATCCTCCTGCCTCAGCATCCCGAGTAGCTGGGACCACAGGCATGCGCCACCATGCCCAGCTAATTTTTTCTATATATTTTTAGTTGTCCAGCTAATTTTTTTCTATTTTTTTTGAGTAGAGATGAGGTCTCACTCTTGATCTCGAAC
>CAUYRT010049867.1:0-13075 GCA_963574885.1 Lepilemur ruficaudatus
TTTTTATAACTGATGAGAGCTATGAAATGGTAGGAACTTTGGAGGCAGAGGGAGGCCAAATAGCATATGGAAGAGCTGAGATTTGAGGAAATGTTAGGATAGGCTATAAGAAGACCAGAAGAATGGGCCCCACTTGTACTCACCATCAAATTGGTACTGACTGATTAACACTATGGTGCTCAAATGGTGGCGGTGTTTACCAGGGATTTGGGGGGTGGAGGGTAGATCCATGTCTGAGGGATGTGGTGAGCACTGTGAAGGGGAGGGGCATTCTTGAAATGTACTTGGGGATGGGTATTAGGGGGTATCAATAGGGGGTAGGAAATCCTCCAAAACTGATTTATGTGAATAGCTGTACTACTTGGTAAATTTACTAATAACCATTCAATTGTACACTTAAAATGGAGTAAAGACATGATATGTAAATTACACTTCAATAAAGAAAAAAAAAAAAACAGAATCATCCAAAAAGGACTAATAAAAAACACTTTGGGCTGAGCATGGTGATTCACACCTGTAATCCTAGCACTCTGGGAGGCTGAGGCAGGAGGATTGCTTGAGCTCAGGAGTTTGAGACCAGCCTCAGAAAGAGCGAGACCCTATCTCTACTAAAAATAGAAAAATCAGCCAGGCATCATGGTATGCACCTATAGTCCCAGCTATTCAGAAGGCTGAGGCAGGAGGATGGCTTCAGCCCAGGAGTTTGAGGTTGCAGTGAGCTATGATGACACCACTACACTTTACATAGGGCTACAAAATCAGACTCTGTCTCAAAAAAAAAAAAATACTTTTGATATTTTCCTGTAATAATCACTTGAGCTCCAAGTGTAACAAAGCTAATAAACTATTTGGACAAGTAAAATCACACATTTTGTGTTTTTGTTTTTTTGTTTTTTCTTATAAAAGTGGCTAATACATCGTTGGCACAGTATACTAATAATTATTATCTCAAACCACACAGTGGAAGGTAAAACATGGTATGGTATGTGTCTTGCTTTGATATCTTGGTTTATTTGTATCTAATTAGAAATTAATATTGTCCTGTTCAGAAATAGGAATTTGATGAAAGTTTCTACAAAGTAGTATATTTAACAAAAGAGATGAAAGACTTATACAAGAAGAAGTATGAAACACTAAAAAAAGAAATTGTAGATGACATAAAAAGATGGAAAAATCTACCTTGTTCATGGATTGGTAGAATCAATATTGTTAAAATGTTGGCACACATTTTACTCCTACTTATGCTATATATTCTCCACCACACATTGTGATTATTTTTATTTTAAACAGTCAATTATCTCAAAAGACACCTGATAGGAAAATCATCTTTATACTTACCCATATAGTTGCAATTTCTGGTGCTCTTTATTCCTTTGTATAGATCCAGATTTCTATCTGGTATCATTTTCTGTCTGCCTGGAGGACTTCCTTTAATGTTTCGTGTAGTGCACATCTGTTGGTGATTAAGTCTGAAAAATACTTTATTTCACCTTTGTTTTGAAATATATTTTCACTGAGTGTAGGATTCTAGTTTGACAATTTTGTTTTTCTTTTAGTGATTTAATGATATTGCTCCTCTCTTTTCTGGCTTTTATTGCTTTTGACAAGAAATATGCAGTCGTCTTTATCTTCATTCCTATGTAGGTAAAGTATCTTTTACATCTGGCTACTTTTAAGATTTTCCTTTTATCATTGGTTTTAAGCAATTTCATTATTACATGCTCTTTAGTTTTCTTCATGTTTCTTGCTCTTGAGATCCTTTTAGTTTCTTGGATCTGTAGGTTTATAGTTTTCATCAAATTGGGAGAATCTTCATTATTTCTTCAAATGTTTTTTATCATTCATATTCTGTCTTCTTAAGGAGTCTCCAGATGCATCTATATTGGGCCATTTGAAGTTGGCTCTAGCTCACTAATGGTCTACTCATTATTTTCAGCTTTTTTTTTCTTTCTATGCTACATTCTGGAGAGTTTCTATCACTGTATCTTAAAGTTCACTAATGTTTTCCTCCATCATGTCTAAGATATCATTTATCCACACTGTTATATGTTTTTAACTCAGACATTATAGTTTTCATACATCAAAGATCATTTGGGATCCTTTTTTATATCCTCTATGCCTCTATTTTACATGTTTAATCTTTCCTCTTATTTCTTGAACATATGGAATTCAGTTTTAATAATTGTTTATTGTCTCTATCTACTATGTATCATCTGTCCCATTTGTGTGTCAGTGTTATCAATTGATTTTTGTTTCTATTATTAATATTACTATCCTGCTTCTTTGAATGCCTGATAATTTTGATTAGATGTCAAACACTGTGAATTTTACCTTGATGAGTGCTGCATATTTTTGTATGTCTCTTTGTTATGTGAGATCAGATCAGTGTTTAGTCTATGGTCAATATTTCTTCACCACTGAGGCAAAACCCTTCTGAGTACTCTAACCAATGCCCTGTGAATTGTGAGCTTTTGCACTTTGCTTGATGGGAATGGGGCCTATTCCTAGCTTTCTCTGAGCTCAGATCTCTCTGTGTACTTTTCTCCTGTTCAATATTCTGTCGTGCCAGCTCTAGCCACCTTGGCCTTTCTGGACTTCCAGCTCCATGTCCCCAGCTCAAGGATACAATAAGGTCCTGCTTTGTGCACTGTCATCTGCACTCTCTCTTCAGGCAATAAGCTGGGAGCAATTGAATGGCTTGCCTCCTTTGTTTTCCACCTATCAGAAATCTCTGTCCTTTGTTGCCTGATATCCAATAAATTGAAAAATACTGTTTCATATATTTTGTCTATTTTTTTAGTTGTTTCAAGTACGTGTATAAATTTGGTCCTTATTACTTCATCTTAGCCAGAAGTGGAAGTTTTATACTCAAAATTTAAAACCTATCTATGCATGACAAAATTCCCAGCATTTCAAACTTATTCAAATTAAAACCAGGATTGAAGACTATGGGACACCTACATACATGTGTCCATATAGACATACATAGAATTGGGAGAATGTACAGAAAAATATCAGCAATGTTTTTCTCTTGGTAGTGGAAATATAATGGATTTCTTGAATTTCTTATTTATTCTTGGAGTATTTTCCAGCACTTCTGAAACACATATGAATTATCTTCATAATTGCAAAATATTATAAATATTTAAAAATGTGATTTAGACTACCAAAAATAAACATGTATTCTTTATATGGTTTGTTTCCAATATTGATCAACCTCTTGCTTGATTCTATTCAGCCTCTGGTGTACTTGCCATTTGTGGAACCAGAAAGAAACAGATACTTTGAAATACAATTAGTAGGTTATATGTAGTCCGTCACCCAGAGTCATTCAAATACAGTGCTATGTAGATAAAAACCTACCTTGTTTTTAAAGCCTTTTCCCTAGAAAAAGTATTAGCTTATATTTTTAAAAGAAAATTATGTTTCTATTTAAACCATATTCTACATGACATGATTGGATCCAATATTTATATAAAAGATTGTGTAGGCAATCTTGGCAGAAGAAATTATTTATGATTATATTCATTATTATGAATGTTATTTGTCTCTTTTCTAAGTTCATAATAAACAAATTATCTTTTTAAAAATGTGTTTCAGTCATTATTGTCATTAATTCCAAGTAATGTCTAAAAATGTACTTTTATTTAAGCATTCCTTGATATTTATAAGAACAGTGCAAGAGTTCCATAAGAATGATCAGCTATTTCCTACCCAGATGATTAAACATCATCATAGTTTCTTAAGTTTTAACACGATTGTCTTTCATAAAGTCAGCACCATGTAAAAAGAACTATAATTCATGATTTTGTTAATATTTCTTTTATACTATAAATGTTATGTGCTCATCTCACATACTTATTTTCTGCAATCACAATTCCTCTGCTTTAATGTTTTCATTTTCACACTGTCCTAACCAAGTCATTCATGGTCTCTCACATTGATATGATCCTGTATTGTTTTTGTGCCTCAGGAATTTTTTCACCAATGTATTGTTCATTCCTTTTATTTTCCTTTTTAGAAAAACTACACATCCTTTTTCCTTCTGAGAGAAATTCCTTTATTTTTGTTCCATAGCCTTTTTTTCTAAAACTCATAACTACCTGAGTTTTACTAAATTATTTTGATCCAAAATTGTTTCTATAAATTTTCAGATATAAAATTTATATTCATCATTTACTTCTTTGCAGTGGGATAATCTTATAATATTTTTATTTTTCTCCATTTAAAATATGAGTTCACATTCTCCCCCAAAAAAGATAAAATGAAATTAGTAAGCACTAGTATTTTTGCCAATACCTTGTTCTTGCCAACACCATTTTATATTCAGCCAGCATTTTCCCTTTGTGAAATAAAGTGTTTCTTATTTTTCCATGTTCTTATTTTGTTTTGTTTATGTGCATTTGCTGTATATTTAAATGATTTGTGGCCTATTCCACACTTCTAAACAATTTAACATTACTACTAGATCATAAGATATTTATTAATTTTATGGTTATATTATGTGTTATGTCATTTTTGCTGTTTCTCAAAACTCCTGTATCATATATCCCTTGCTGTATATGTATAGTTTCCTATACTTATAGCTGTGTCCAAAGCCACTGCTTCTCAGCAACCAACCCTTCCTTTAAAATTTCTTAGGCTGATTTGGCTCCTCTGGTCTTTTCAAAAAAAAAAAAAAGACAGCTTTTGGTTATATTAATATTCATTTTTTTCTAATTTTAATTTTGTTAATTTCTTATCTATACTATCCCCATACCTCTCCTTGCCATAGATTTATTTTACCTTTCTTTTTATAGTCTCTTAAGGGGGAAGCTTAGATTATTGCTTTGAATCCTTTCTTTCTTTCTAATATAAACACATGATGACATAAATTTCCCTTTAACCATGTCTTTGGCTGAATCCCAGAAATTCTGATATATTATATTTTTATTTTAAATTGAAAATATGTTTGAATTTCCCTGAATAATTTCTTTCAAAACATGGGTTAGTAAAAATGTGTTGTATAATTTCCAAGTATTTAGGGACTTTACAGATATCTCTTTTATTAACAGACTGGTTAATTTATAATGAACACCAATTCATTGGCTCAGAGTTCTGGAGGCTGGGAAGTCCAAAATTGAGGAGCCCACACCTGGTGAGTGTCTTCTTGCTGCATCATCCTATGGTAGAAGGACAAAGAGAGGGTGAGAGAGGTCAAGGGATCAAACTTGTAGCCTCAAGCCCTGTCATCACAAGCATTAATCCATTCATGAGGGTGGAGCCCTCACGACCTAAACACCTCCCATTAGGCCCCACCTCTCAACATTTTTACATTGGGGACTAAGTATCCTATACATGTTTTTTGGGAACACATTCAAACGACAGCATATACTTTGTATGATTTCAATTCTTTAAAAAATTTTAAGAGCTGTTTTATGGCCCATCTTGGTGAATATTACATGTCCACTTGAATAATATATATCCTGGTGTTGTGTGTAGTGTTCTGTAAATGTTAATTAGATCTAGTTGATTAATAGTGTCATTAGGGTCCCTTTGTACTTACAGATGCTCTGTTTATTTTATCATTTACTCAGAGATGAATGTTAAAGTCTCCAAATATAACTGTAGATTTAATTATTTCTGTTTTTAGTCCTATCAGTTTTTGTTTCATGTATCTTGAGGCTCTGCTTTTAGACGCACATACTTGGAATTGTCATGTCTTCTTGGTGGATTGATTCTTTTATCATTACATAATGTCCCTATTTGTTGACAGTAATTTTCCTTCTTATGAAATAAAATATTTCTGCTATTAATATTGTTACTGCAGCTTTCTAATTTTCTAAAAAAACCTAAAGACTCTTCTAAAAAGCTCCTAAAATTGATAAATAAATCAGTAAAGTCTCAGTTTACAAAATTAAGGTACACAAACCAGTAGCATTTCCATATACTAATAACAGTCAAGCTAAGAGTCAAATCAAGAGCTCAATACCATTTGCAATTGCTGAAAAGAAAAGAAAATACCCAGGAATATACTTAACTGAGTTGAAATATCTCTACAAGGAGAATTACAGAACACTGATGAAAGAAATCAGATGACACAAACAAATGGAAAGAAACATTCCATACTCATGGATTGAAAGAATCAATACTGTTAAAATGTCCACATTGCTCCAAGTGATTTACAGATTCAGTGCAATTCCCATCAAAATACCAATGCCATTTTTCACAGAACTAGAAAAAACAATCCTAAGTTTCATGTGGAATAAAAAAGAGCCCAAATAGCCAAAGCAATCCTAAGGAAAAAGAACAAATCTGGAGGCATCACATTATCTGACTTCAATTTATACTATAAGGCTATAGTAACCAAAACAGCATTATACTGGTATAAAGGTAGACATACAAATCAATGGAACAGAATAGAGAATCCAGAAATAAAACCATATAGCTACAACCAATTTTCAACAAAGCAGACAAAATTATTTTAATTGACTTTTTTAAAAAAAATTGTCAAATGATAATTTTTTTTCTCTTTTGATGTATAGTTCTAGGGCTTTAACCCGTGTATAGATTTGTACAACCATAACTATAAGCAGAATATAGAACAATCTCATTACCCTCTCCAAAAAAGATTTCATGTGCTATTCATTTATAGTTATATCTTTCCTTGACACATAATTTTGGTAACCACTCATCTGTTCTGCATTGATATAGTTTTGCCTTTTCTAGAAATTCATATAGATGTAAGAATAGAGAATGTAATTTGTTGAGACTGGCTTCTTTCACTCAGCAAATTGCATTTGAGGTTTATCCAAGTTGTGTATCAGTAGTTCACTCCTTTTTATTACTCAGTAGTATACCATTGAATGGATACACAACTGTTTGTTTATCTGTCACCTATGGAAGGACAATTCCAGATTTTGGCAAATATGAATAAAACTTCTATAAACATTGATGTGTAGGTTTTTGTGTGAACATAAGTTTGTACTTTCCCCAGGAGTGGCATTTATAAGTCATGTGGTAAGTGTATGTTTATAAGAATTTATCTAATCGTGTTCCACATTGGCTGTAAAATTTTATATTCCCACCCATAACGTATAAAAATTCAAGCTGTTCTTCACTCCTGCTAACATTTAGTAGTGATATTTTTAACTTTTTTAAAAAATAATTTTTCTGACTCGAGGGGGGAGGAGAGCAAGGGCAATATACATAACCTTAACATTTGTATCCCCATAATATGCTGAAATAAAAAAAATAAAATAAATTGTTTTAATTTTATCCTTTCTCAAATTTGTGCTGTGGTATCTCATCACAGTTTAATTTGCATTTCTCTATGGCTAATGATGTAGAACAATTTTCCATGTGCTTATTGGCCATCCACATGTCTGCTTTGGTGACATATTTATTGATATATTTTGGCAATTTTAAAATTGTTTCTTTTCTAATATTGGAGTTTTGAGAGTTCTATATATAATCTACACGTAAGACTCTTATTGGATGTATAATTTGCAATATTTTCTAGCAGTTTTTTGCTTGACTTTTTAATCTGTCTTTCTCAAAGCAAATGTTTTTCATTTTCAAGAAGTCTAATTTATCTTTTCTTTTCTTCTGTGAATCATACTTTGGTGTCATGTTTAAGTCTTCTTTGCCTACTTCTAGGTCATGAAGATTTGACTCCATGTTTTCCTTTTAAAAGTTTATAGTTTTTCATTTAACATTAGATAATACATTTTGAGTTAATATTTGCATAAAGTATGAGGTTTAGGTAGAGGTTCAACTTTTAACATATGAATGTCTAATTATTTCAATAACAGTCATTAAAAGGCTAGTATTTCTTATTTGATTGTCTTAGTCCTTTGTAAAAACTGCATGGGATGTATTTGTGTGAGTCTATTTCTGGACTCTATTTGGTTCTATTGATGTTTATCCCTTAGCCAATCTTAAAATCAGGTAGCATTGTTCCTCCAACTTTGCTTTATTTTAAAACATCATTGGAGCTCTGCTAGTTCTTTTGCCTTTTGAGAAACTTTTAAAAATGTGCTTACCTATATTTACCCAAAGATTCTGTTGGGACTTTGTTGACATTGCTTTGAATTTATAGATCATTTTGGCTAGGATTGACTACTTAACTATGTTGAGCCTTTCAGTTCATGAACACAGTATATATTTCTATTTATTTTGGTCTTCTTTGATTTTTTCCATCTACATTTTGCATTTTTCAGCACAGAGATATTGTTCATGTTTTGTTAGGTTTATACAGAAGTATTTTATAGATTGGAGCTATTAAAAGTGGTATGTTAAAAATTTTCGTTTCCAGTGTTTATTGTTGTTATATGGAAATAAGATTTGTTTGTGTATTTACCTTATATCTATCTTGAGATCTTGCTAAACTCACTCATTAGTTCTAGGAATTTTTTGAAGTTACCTTGAATTTTTTTACATAGACAATTATGTCTTCTGAGAATAAGGACAGTGTTATTCCATTCTAATCTGCATGCCTCTTATTTATATTCTTTGCTTTATTCCATTGGTAAGAGTTCCACTATACTTTTGAAGAGGAATAGTGGGCATAGACATCTTTTACCTTGTTCCTGATCTTAGGAGGAAGGCATTTGGTCTTTCACTGTAAAGTTTGATATTAGCTGTAGGTTTTTTGTAGATGTCGTTTATCAGGTTAAGTTACTTTTTATTTTTCTTTCTATGATAGTTTTTAACCATAAATTCATGCTGTATATTATTGTCAAATGCTTTTTCTGCTTTAGTTGAAATTATTATAAAACTATTTAGTCTGGCCTGGCACAGTGGCTCACACCTGTAATCCTAGCATTCTGGGAGGCTGAGGCAGACAGATGGTTTGAGCTTAGGAGTTCGAGACCAGCCTGAGCAAGAGTGAGACCCCATCTCTACTAAAAAAATAGAAAGAAATTAGCTGGACAACTAAAAATATACAAAAAATTAGCCCGGCTTGGTGGCACATGCCTCTAGTCCCAGCTACTTGGGAGGCTCAGGCAGGAGGATCGCTTGAGCCCAGGAGTTTGAGGTTGCTGTGAGCTAGGCTGACACCATGGCACACTAGCCCGGGCATCAGAGTGAGACTCTGTCTAAAAAAAAAAAAAAACCTATTTAGGCTGTTAATATCATTTATTACATTGATTAATTATGAAATTAATTAGCCTTGCATTCCCCAGATAAACTCCATTTTATCATGGTGTATTATTATTTTTATATGTTGTTGGATTCTATTTGCTATTATTTTGTTGTGAATTGTATCTATGTTCATGAGCAGTATTTGTCTATCATTTTCTTTTTTGTGTGCTATCTTATCTTGATTTTAGTATAAGGGTAATGCTAACCTTATAAAATGAATTGGGAAAAGTTTCCTCCTATTATATTTTCTGGAAAAGATTATGTAGAATTGGTGAAAATTTTTAAAAGTTTGGGAGAAATCATCATGAAATCTTCTGCATTTAGAGATTTCCTTTTCATAAAGTTTTAAAGTATTCCTTAAATTTCTTTAATAGTTATAGTACTATTCAGGTTATCCATTTTATCTAGAGTGAGTTTCCGATTTTTGTAGAATTGTTTAATTTCATCTAAGTTCTTGAATTTATGTACATAAAATTTTGCTAGTATTTTCTTTTTGTCCTTGTAATGTCTGCGGAGTCTGTAGTGATATCCTTTGTTCATTTCTGATACTAATCATTTGTGGTTTTTTTCTTTTTTGCTTTGTCTATCCAGACTTTTATGAATTTGATCTTTTTAAATAAATGGCTTTTGGTTTCCTGGGTTTTCTCTATTTGTTTTCTGATTTTAATTTCATTGATTTCTGTTATGGTCTTTTATTTCCTTTCTTCTTCTTATTTTGTTTTGTTTTGTTTTTCCTGTTAATTAAGGTGGAAGATTAAATTATCGAATTGAGACCTTTCTTCTTTTTTAATCTAAACATTAAATGCTATAATTCTACTTCTAAACACTGCTGTAGCTGCAACCACAAGTTGAAATATGGTGCATTTTAATTTTTTGTCAGTTCAGTGGAGTTTTATTTCCTTCAGACTTTCTTTTTGACTCATTGATTGTTTAGGAGTGTGTTTTTCATTTCCATATCTTTTGATATTTTCCCATTGTACTTGTTATTGTTTGATTTCTAATTTGGTTCCATTATAATCAGAGAATATACTCTGTATGAGTTCAATTTTTGAAAATTTGTTGAGGCTTGCTTTATGACCAAGGATATTGTCTATCTCGGTGAATGTACCATGTGTCCCTGAAAAAAAATATGTATTTTTCTGTTGTAGGATGCAGTGATGTTTGGATGCATAGTGTTTGGGAACCACCCAGGGTCTTGTCTGAGATCTGTGTGATTGTCTACCACTAGAGCAGTTCTACAAATCTTTGATATCCTATTTATCTTAGGATTCCTGTATGAGCAGCTCAAGTTCAGCCCAGGACTTGATAATACAACCTGATGGGATTCTTGATAACATTCCCTCTTGTCAGAGATCTGGACCATACTCTTAGGCAACCATGAAACTCCCTTTTGGTCTTCTAGCTAGAAGGGGGTCTGTAGTCTAGCCACTCTACTATACACTCCTCTTGAATGGGTCTTCTTCAGTGACCAAGTGGTAGCAAGGCAAAAGGTAGAAAAGAGGATTTCTCTCACATCATGCCTTTTGGATCAATATTCTTCTTGCCTGAGCATATGAACAACTTTGTAAGTGCTCCATGAACACTTGAGAAGAATGTGAATTCTGCACTTGTTGGGTGAATTGTTTTATAGATAGCCATTAAATCTCATTCACCATTTGTGTTGATCAAATCTCCTGTATCTTTACTAATTTTTTTCTACTTAATCTATCAATGACTGAGAGAGATGTAAAAAAAATGCATACTGGGATTGTGAATTTGTCTATCTCTATTTTCAGTTTTATTGTTTTTTTATATGTTCGTATTTTATATTCTCAGATAAAGGCAAATTTTAAAAAATTATAACTTCTAGGCCAGGCACAGTGGTTCATGCCTGTAATCCTAGCACTCTGGGAGGCCGAGGCGGGAGGATCACTCAAGGTCAGGAGTTTGAGACCAGCTCTGAGCCAGAGCGAGACCCCATCTCTACTAAAAATAGAAAGAAATTAATTGGCCAACTAAAAATATATGGAAAAAATTAGCCGGGCATGGTGGCGCATGCCTGTAGTCCCAGCTCCTTGGGAGGCTGAGGCAGGAGGATCGCTTGAGCCCAGGAGTTTGAGGTTGCTGTGAGCTAGGCTGACACCACGGCACTCACTCTAGCCTGGGCAACAGAGTGAGACTTTGTCTCAAAAAAAAAATAGAAATAAATTAATTGGCCAACTAAAAATATATAGAAAAAATTAGCCGGGCATGGTGGTGCATGCCAGTAGTCCCAGCTACTTGGGAGGCTGAGGCAGAAGGATTGCTTGAGCCCAGGAGTTTAAGGTTGCTGTGACCTAGGCTGATGCCATGGCACTCTAGGGCAACAGAGTGAGACTGTGTCTCAAAAAATAAAAATAAAAAAATTATAACTTCTTGATGTATTGAACACGTTAGCATTAATAACTTTCTCTCCTTATTTCTAGTAATGCTTATCCAGGCTTCTTCTCTGCTGGCATAAAGAGCTGCCATTAAGATGGCAAAACTGGGTCAATAGTTTAAGCACGTACTTTGCTTAATTGTACTGCTTCTTATTTGTGATATAATAAACTATACTTTTGATTTGAAATTGGACATTTCATATTTAATGACCTCTAGTTAAGTTCTTCTTGAGACTGGTACTTAACTACCCTTCAGCCCTTTAGTCTGTGTGTGTGCTTATTAGTCTGACTAGCTTTTTATTTTAATAGAAACATTTAATTATTTTCCAGTTAATGTAATTATCAAAATATTTGTGCTTAAATAAGCCATCTTGTTTTTTGCTTTATTGTTGTCTCCCCCATTCTATGTTGTTTTCCTTTCTTGCCTTTTCTTTTTGGATGGATTTTTTCCCCTCAATTAACTTGGAAGCAATTCATCCATTTACTGTTTTTTTTTTTTTTTTGTGGTTAGCCAACAGATTCCACTATGCTTGCTTGACTTAACAAAGTCCTATATAAATTAGTAGTCATACCCTCTTCCCCAAAATTGCAAGGGACTTAGAATACTTTAATGCCATTTAAACCTTTCCATTTCCAAGCATTTATTATCATTTATTTTAATTATATATTATTACACACAAGCACACACATATATATATACACACATGCACATGTATATGTTCCTCCACAAATAATTATTATATTATTATTGTATAAAGTCAATATTCATTTAAGCTTACCCATATATTTACCATTTCTTTGACTCTTTGTTACTCCTTGAATTTTTAAGCTCCAGCTGTGATAATTGTTCTTCTGTTGGAGAAATGTCTTTTAGTATTGTCTTTAGGAGAGTTCTGATGGTATTGAATTATCTCAGTTTTGTTTGTCTCAAAATGTCTTTGTTTCACCTTCATTCTTTTTTACTGAAGTATAATTGACAAATTATAATTATACATATTTAAGATGTACAATGTGATGTTTTGATACAGGTACACATTATGAAATGATTACCACAATCATGCCCCAAGATATCCATCATGTTACCTAGTTAACATGTTTTTTTTAATATATAAAAAATCAAAAGATAACTGAGTTGGTGAGGATGTGGAGAAAAAAGAACCCTGTACACTGTTGATAGGGATGTAAATCGGTACAGCTGTTATAAAAAACAGTATAAAAGTTCTTCAAAAAATTAAAAATAAAACTACCATTTCATCCAGCAATCCCACTTGTGGGTATATATCCAAAGCAAATAAAATTACTATTTCAAAGAGATATCTCCACTCCTATGTTCATTGCCCAATATTTTGGCGGTGTGATCCAGCATCAGTAGTTTTTTTTTTTTTTTTAATTGGGGGAAAACTGTAAAGCATTTACAGTACAATGTTTACAGTGACAATTTGTAGTGAGCTGATTTCCCAAAATATATTACCACTCAAGTTGACTTATCTTGTTACATTCAAAAACCTACTCTGTCAAAGTAGTCCAGAGAGTACATACATAGTGCTCCA
>CAUYRT010049870.1:0-18762 GCA_963574885.1 Lepilemur ruficaudatus
TTCCTCCTGCCAATATTGCTTTCATAGAATCCATCCTATAAATATTGAATCCAATCATGTTATAGGGAACATGGCTTAAATATAGATATAATTTTTCTTTTTAAAATAAAAATTATTACTTTTCTAGAGGGAAGATTTTAATAGCCTCTTATTCTTGCCTTCTCTTCCCTCTTAACCATCATTTGGCAAAATTTTAGAAATTTAAACATCCACAAAGTCTCATTAATCCTGTTTGCTGCAGGTCAAACTGTCCACGACTTTGATGTTTCCCGACATTCTCTTTTTCCCTCTGTATCGAAATATTTCATACTTGTAGTGCAAAGCAAAGGGACAAATAAGTGGATCTTCTCCTTTCTTCTTCCTTCCACACCAAGGAGCCCTGGGGAAAAGCTCAATGCTGCCAGTGGGCAGACGCCCTCCAGGCTCCAGCTTCCTCATGGGTGAGATGAGAGCTTCTCATCCGTAGGTTTCCTTCCAGCCTAATGGTCTATGACTTTACATTTTTCTGATGTTATGTTGTATCTCTCAAGTCTTCAAAGAAAAATTATATGACTGGTTGCCTTTCTTCCTTTTCATGTTTCCTGTAGCTCACATTTTGACTGTGATTTTGAGATGTTTTCCATTAAGCTTTCACCCCTTCCTATCAATAGACATTAATTTCCATCCTGTGGACAGGATGTTTATTTCTCATGGCACCTGACTCATTCCCTAATTATTTCCATTAATTGTAAATGCTCATGTATGCTTAATGCAAGAAACTCCTCAAAGCAAAGAATAAAGATGTAAGTTCTTAAGTAAAGTTATTTTTGTGTTTACAAGGAAGAGTAGCACTATGACGTAATGGAACAATATTATTTTGACCGGAGATGTGTTCTACCATCAGGAGCATCAACTGATGGTCCAAGAATCTGTTTTCTTCGTACTAGTGGTTTCAGGCAATGAGCACCCACTAAGACACATTTCATGGCAATAGAAAAAGGCAGGGTTTCCTAATAATTTAAGAAAATCTTTGTTAAGTAAAATCCCTAGAGATGGAAAAACTGACTTACTATGAGAACTTAAGTATACAAATATGTATACAATGAACCAATCTCAAGTTGTAAAATCCAGATAATATTAACTGTAGATAAAATGAATTAAAACTATTTTTTATCATTTCATATAATAGAATTTTGATGAGCAAAAAGATATTATTTTAAATTTGTGAAGTGAGCCATTGCCATTGCCATTGTAGGCAGAATAGACTTCCTGTCAAGTTCTGCAAAATAATGGTCTTTTGCTCATGATGATAGCTTAGACAAACATTGATAGCTCAGAATATAAGCGACTAGAACTTATGGAACATAAAACCAGTCTAATAAATTGGAGTGAGTGGTTGTTATAAATCACTTCTCTGCCTAAGAAAATGCTATTGTTTTTACGTCTTCAGGGTCACATAAGTGGGGTCCACATTTAGAGATACACCCTCACTGAAAGAATATCTTTGTCCTATTTTTAACAATATTAAAATGTTGAAATATTAAAAACATAGGTAATGTCATTTTCCTGTTTTGCTCCTCATTTGGATAACAATTGAGTAAAATGTTTTCCCCCCACTCTTAGAACTACAAATATTGGGTTGTTACGGAATGGAACATTGATAGAAAAATGACTTCGATCATTTGCCTTCTGGTTTGATGTAAGATGAAGTACGGACATTTGAGCTCCCTGACACTGTGGTTCTTTATATGTATCATCGGTTTATGGCAAACAGCTGAAATTGCAATGCTCTCCATCAGGTGTGCTAAATTTAACAAATTCTGAGGGTCTGTGGGAGGTAAACAGCCCTTACTAAGCTACCTACTATTATATATACTTATATATTTTGAGAGAGAGAGGGGAGAATGCAATTATATTTTTTCTGCTTTTCTCATTATTTATGAGGGGGAGTGAGAGGTGAGGAGCCGTGGCATGCAGTACTTCTGAGGAAGGAGAAACTTCCTGGGCTGCCATGCTTGTTGCACGCTGCTAAGTGCTGGAATGTGCCTGGGCTGGGGTCTCCAGTCTGGGCTCTGCCACTCACTCCTTTGGGGATCTAACCCTTTCTCACTGCTTTCAAACCATCTATACACTGATGACTCTACATCTCTGATATCCCCCCAAAATCCAGACCCAAAATCCAACTGCCTAATGATGTAGTTTTCATTTGAATAACCAAAATGGAAACCTTGATTTCCCCCTAAATTGACTCTGCTCCTATGTCCCCTTCTAGGTACATGGTACCCCATTCACCCACCTCCCCAGGCCGGAACCCTAGGAGAAGTCATGCTGGACTCTTTTTCCTCTTATTCCTCATATCCAGGCCACCTGCAAGTGGTGTCAGCTCTAGTTTCAAAGTGCACTCAACACAAGGACTCTCCAGCTTCTCTCTCAGCACCCTAGTCCACACCACCGTCCTTCTGCCTGGATGTCAGCATTAGCCTAAGTGTCCGTGTTCATGCTCTTGCCCTCCTAAAACCTGTTCACTACACAGCAGCCACGTCAAGCCTTTAACAGAGTTTATCAGATCACGGTACTGCTCATCTTAATCCCATGAGATATAATCTAAAGCCCTCAGTTTGGTCTATAAGGCCCCAGATGATCTGGCCCTGACTATGTCTCTGACCTCTTATTCTGTCACTTTTTTCCTTACATCAAGGATATGGGACCGTGTGCTTTTTCTCAACCAGTCTGGTTATATTTCACAAAAGGGCTTTGACACTCACTGTTCTGTTTGCTCTCTGCTCTCCTGCCACGGACCCTGTGACCACGTTATCTGATGTGGTACCACCATGATCCTCCATCTGCTGGACCTGTGTTAGCATTTACCACTATCAGCCATTATATTACTTCTCCCTTTTCTTTTTTTCCTCCTTTTTCTTTTTCCTATTTTCTATGTCAGGAGTCAGGAGTCAGCATTCTTTTCCTATAAAGGGCCAGATGGTAAACATTTTAGGTTTTGTGGGCCAAGAGGCAGAATTGAGCTACTGCTCTCATCAAAAGGCATAACATTTCCTTTCAGTATGAACACACACACACACACACACACACACACACACATACACACATACACACATCTTTTACATTTAAAGATGTAAAAACCATTTTCAGCTTATGGGTCATCCAAAAATGGGTGACAGGCAGGATTTGACCCAAGGGTCATCAATTGATGACCCCTGGTCTTTGCCACTCAATAGAAAGTTAGCACCATGATGGGAGGGACTTTGACAATGTGGCTTATCACTGTGTCCTAGCACTTAGAAGACAAAGACAGCAAAGGAGCAACAATAAATATGTTCAAAAAATTAAAGGAAACTATGATAAAAGAGGTAAAGGAAGGCATGATGACAATGCATCACCAGATAGACAATGTCAGTGCAGTGACAGAATATATTAAAAGAGCCAAATGAAATTCTGGAATTAAAAGTACAATAACTGAAATGAAAATTCACTAAAGGGGATCAACAGTAGATTTGAACTAGCAGGAGAAGGATTCAGTAAACATAAAGACAGATCAATAGGTATTTTGCAAACTGAAAAACAAAGAGGAAAAAATGGATAAAGATGAATACAGCCTCGGAGAAATGTAGGGCAGCATAACATGCACCTACGTAAGCACTGTAGGAGTCTAGAAGAAGAGGACACAGAGAAAGAGCTAAAAAAAATTTTTCAAAGAAATAATGGTGGTTATTTCTCCAAATTTGATGCATTCAGATATACAAAAGAACTCCAAAAAAGATCAATGTGAAAGCATCCATACTCAGGTACATCACAGTAAAAATGTGGAGAGCCAATCACAAGGAGAAAATTTTGACAGCAGCAAGAGAAAAATGTCTCATCACTTGCACAGGAACCCTAACGTGATTGACAGCTGACTGCTCATGAGAAAGAGTAGAACATCCTAGGCCAGAAGGCAGTGGGATTACATTTTCAAAGTGCTGAAAGGAAATAAAACTGTCAAACAAGAAAGGCATGTTAAGAAGATAAATATAACAAACTCTATAAATATATACTTGTTCTTCTTTCTCCTCTAAGCTTCTTTAAAATGCATAAAATTATATGTGATAATAATTATAACAAGGTATTATTGAGTTTAGAACATATGTAGATGTAACACATGTGACAATAATAGCATACAAAGGGGAAAGAAGAAATGGAAATTGAAAAGGTGATCCTAAATTTCATATGGAAATACATGACACAGAATAGCCAAAACAATACTTAGAGGACAAATTTGGAGGACTTACTATTCCTGATTTCAAAACTTCCTACAAGGCTATAGTCAGCAAGAAAGTGTGATACTGACATAAGAAACTAAATATAAGTCAATCTACCAGAATTGAAAGTACAGAAATAAGCCATCACATTTACAGCCAATGGATTTTGACTAGGGTGCCAAGATAATTCAATGAATAAAGGATAATCTCATCAATAAATGGTGCTTTGACAATTGGATAGCACATGCAAAAGAATGAGGTTGGATCTCTAGCTCCCACTATATGCAAAGTTTAGCAAAAAATGTTTCAAAGATTGAAATATAAGAGCTAAAACTGTAAAACTTTAAGAAGAAAGCGTAGTTGTAAATCTTCATGATCTAGGGCTAGGCAGTGGTTTCTTAGTTATGACACTAAAAGCACAATAGAAAAAGTAGATAAATTGGACTTTGTCAAAATTATAAACCTTCATACTTCAAGGAACACCATCATGAAAATAAAAAAACAACCCACAGAATGGGAGAAAATATTTGCAAATCACATATTGGATACAGGACTAATATCTAGAATATATTAAAAAATCATACAACTCAATAATAAAAGAACAAATAACTTAAAAAGGACCAAAGCATCTCAATACAGATTTCTGCAAAGAAGAAATACAAATGATCGATGCACATATAAAAGGATACTCTTCATCATTAGCAGTCAGGGAAATTCAAATTAAAAGCACAATGAGATCACTTTACAGTCACTAGGATGGCTACAACCAAAAAGCAGAACAATAACTCCTGGTGGCAAGGATGTAGATAAATTGCAACGTTTATATACTGGTGGTGAGATTGTAAAATGGAGCCACTGCTTTAGAAAACCATCTGGCAGTTCCTCAAATGGCTAAAACATAGAGTTACCATATGAACCAGCAATGCTACTCCTAGGTCTGTACCCAAAAGAAATGAAAACATGTGTTCACACAAAACTTGTACACGAATGCTCACAGCAGCATTGTATATTATTCATCATAGACAAAAAGTGGCGATAAGCCAACTTTCCAGACTCACTGTACTAGAAATCTCCTCTCTGTTTATTTTGTCCTGTTATCAACAGGAATTGACATTACCTGGTGGCAGAGAACTGAAACATCACCTGACCCCATGTAGGGAAATCCCCTTCATCTAGGTCTGTGCTTTATTATTTATTGACGGCTGTCAATAAATATAAAAATTCATATTATCCGTCATTGTCATCACCATCAAACCGCTTTCCTCAGAAACCAGTTTGGTTGTAAGACTCTGTTAGGTAGTAGGGTTCTGTGTAGTTGTCTTTTTTCTTCTAAACAAAGGCAGTTTCTGCTTCCTGGGAGTGGTGTTTATGTGGTTGAGCATCTGACATTTCACTGGAGTGGTCGGCAGTATTTTCGTTGTCTGTGGATTATATGTAACCTCCTGCTACATGTCGGGGTGTGCACACGCACATGCACACACAAATGTACACACGTGCGACTCACACACATACATGCACAAACACTAACACATGCATGCCCTCCTCCTCGAGCTCCCTTCACTTCCTTGTCTCCGAGTGGACAGGCTCAGAACTCACAAATATCTAGAACAATGACTGCCACAATGAGGCTATCGGTAGATGACAGCTGTCACTGTGACAAACATTAATTTGTGATCTTTAATAATTTGCACAAGGGAGATAGAATTAAATTAGATTGGTTAAGTGAAATTCAAGGATAATAATGCAGGAAAAGATGTTCTGCAGCACGAGCTATTAAAGTGGAACACAGATGTGAGCAGCAGAGGTCCACCTCCAGACACACAAAGCCCAAGGGCCTCCCTCGGTCGTGAGCCCACAGAGTGTGCACACCCCTCGACCTTCCTTTCTGTGCTCCTGCCGCTTGGACAGTGCCTCGTGCACACTCCAGCGTTGCTGCTGTTGTTGCTCTAAATGAAATAATGATGAGAGAGTGCAAAAAATGGGTTTCTCTAAAAAAAATGCAATTCTTTAGAGCCTCATGGAGTAAGGGTCAATTTAAAAAGAAAATAGAGTTGAACGAAGACATGTTTTTCCCATATCCTAATAAAATGGAGTTGAGCAAGGCGGTGTGGTTCCTGGAACAGAAATCTTTCCTCTCTGCGTGTAAGACAGTTGCTCAGGGAGTATTGTTTGCATAAAAAGACGCTGTTGGACGATTCACTGGCAGGACATTGCTCAGTGGTTTGGTTACTGCTCCATGGTGACTTGGCACAGAGACGGCCTGCAGAGAGCCCTGGTGCATGGGATTCGTCCAGCAGCAGCTCGAGGCTTCCTCCCAGCCTAGATTATGCAACTGCCTGGGTGACCAGTGGCAGATATTCATCCCAGGGTCCCGGGGTCCTCATTTGAAATCCAGCATTAAAGTGGTCTTCTGCAAAGCTGGTTGTCTAGAAAGCATGCTTGAGGTGCCAAAGATAAAGGAAACAGTGCAAAAATGTGCAGTTTGTTTCATGACTGCTTCTTCTAGTAAATTTAAATTGCATGTCCACTAATAAATATCTCCTCCCAACTTCACGTCTTTTAAAAATCATTTTAATCTACTGAGGCTTCCAGCCCTAAGCAGAAGATATACCAATGTTTACCACAGACATAAAAACTGATAAATAGAATTACAAAAGTCCAAAGTCTTAAATCAGTCTCTGATTACAGCTATGGGAACTTCCTCTACCTTTCCCATTAAGTAGTGACGTGTATAAAAATATTGAGTCTTTTACATTACAGCACCAGGGTGAGGAGGACAGAAAGAGAGAGACTGATAGGAAAGATTTATTAAAATTGCTATTTTTTTCACTGAACAACAATCCATTTTTCAGAAGTGGTTTTCATAAACCACTTTTTGCTATTGATCGTTTATAAAGTGTGGAGGTATAGTAAACGTTGTAACAATAATGCAGATAAGCATTTAATTTTTTTATCGACCCTTGAAGGTAGGACACATTTGGATATGCAAAAAATTGAGATTATATTCTCCAGGTGATGGTTACCAGTGTTAATGATGAAAGTAAACCATTGCATGGTGGTCTATATAATTTCATATAGAAGGTCAATATAATTCCTTTTGTCAAGTTAACCTCATTTTGCACCTGAGCAGCATAAAGCTCACAGGTTGTGTCTGGCTCTCAGGGGCGTGAACACAGCTGTCCTGACACCGATTTCACTCGGTTGAGCGTGCACACGGGGAACCAAGCCGGGGACTCGAGGCGTGGCTCCTTGTGAGTGCGCCGGGCATGGTCTGCCCTTCCTTTCTACCAAGAGATCTCTTGCTCTATGGCTTGTCCTGACCACAACACAATAACCCTTCCTTATTACATACAGCTTTCAGTGAGCTTTGTAGAGAAAGCAATCAAATATTACCCACAGGGAAAAGAAACATTTAAAAATAAAAAAAAAAGAAAGAAAGAGAAAAAAGGTTTTAGAATGGACAAAAAGAGTCACTTCTATGACTCTGAGTTTTTTCTGTGTTATTATGTGTTGGAACTGATACTGTTTCGATTCCACTGAGCCCAGAGTGCTGTGGTCGCAGACAGGGAGGGCTCACATTTCCGTGCAGAGAGCAGGTAGCTCCGTCACTCCGCTAACAGGAGTTATGTTTTATGCCAAGTATAGTTCCTAAGAGATTCGGATTTCAAAATACTTCCTCTCTGGCTCTTTCCTTTTCCTGTATCAACTCTCCCACCCCAGGCCTGGGGTGTGGGCTCTGGAGCCACCAGCCTGGGCGTGGGGTGGGTTCTATCAAGATGTCAGGCAAGTTGCTCTTTCTTGAAACTTTCAAGATGTAAGAATCTGGATGACGATCATCTGCATCTCATGCTGCAGTGTTTAATGAGGACTGAGTGAGTCAAAAATGCAGGCGTTTGCTCTTCAACTGGCACACGGAGGTTAATAAATATTAGGTAGTTTATTACAAATATTGTATCTTGACAGTGGTATTTAAAACACTAACGTTGCCCTTGGAAATATTTTCTGATTGATTCAAACAAAATTTTCCTTAGATAGTCTTCTGCAATTGAGATCATTTTATCATGTGTTTAGTGGATATAAAATGTTATCATGTGATTTCTATCACAAGAAACACGAGGTCTCAAAAGTTGTGAATTCTTATCATCACGCGAAATGAACAGATCTTGGCTCCTGAGGAAGGAGCCAGTTTGGGGGCAGATTAGAAGTTCAGTTCTGGGCTTCAATGTGAGGAGTTTTTTAGAATCCAGAAGTATTGAGGAGGCAATTGGAGCTCAAGTCTGGAGTTCGTGGCCGTGGGCTGGCTGGTGCTGTGCGTTTGAGAGGAGCCAGCAGATCAGTGGTATTTAAGGCTCTGAGGCTGGATGCAGCCACCAAGGGACC
Organism: Lepilemur ruficaudatus; assembly: GCA_963574885.1. Classification (NCBI taxonomy): domain Eukaryota; kingdom Metazoa; phylum Chordata; class Mammalia; order Primates; family Lepilemuridae; genus Lepilemur; species Lepilemur ruficaudatus. Next base: position 8,616 of record CAUYRT010049870.1, read on the forward strand.
CTTGACATTCAGAGACTCAGGAGAAAAGAAGTCAGTGGAGGACCCAGAGAAGAAATGGCTTGTGCTGTAAGAGGAGTCAGATGAAGGGGGTGTCCAGGCAGCCCAGGAAATAGAGTCCCAGGAAGGAAGAAGGCAATCGTGGCCTTAACCAGAATAATGCTAGTGGGTTGGTTGGGGGTGGGGGGGTGGGAATGAAGCCTCATTGCAGCACAGGGAAGCCAAGGAGGGAAAATGGGGTCAAGAGAAGGTTATTTTAAACATGGGAGAAAGAGCATCATGTGTGCACACTACGGAATGATCCAGCAGAGAAGAAAAACAAGTGTTTTAAGAGAGGCAGGTAGCTGTTGGAGCCACGTCCCCGGGTAGGAAAGAAGCAATGAGTTCTACTGGCCACACAACGGGTAGAGAGCTTCAGCCGCAGTACTGGGACGCGGGTGTGGAGATAGAGATGCTGGGGGGTGGTTGCCCTTCTCATTTTTCATTAGAATTATTAATACATGTGTTCCTATATTCTCATTTTGTAAGTTTATCATTTCCTCATGCTTTTTGATTTGCTCGTCTTTATGTCTCTACACACCCCGCCTTCCTTACCCGCCGCCCACACAGACACAGAGGGCTGCAAAGTGTGGGCATTGCTGGCAGTGACAACGTGAATGCCTGAGGAGCGTGCGTGCCGGAGACCGGCGACAGTGGTGTAGATAAGCCTTGCCATACTTGAAAGAGACCTTGAGACATGGACATGTCTGTTCAGGGGAAAAAATGCAAGTATTGCTTACTTGGGGAACTGTACAGTTCTAAAATATGTACTAGGAAGATACTACTGGCTGAAACGTGTTTTAATCAAATTTTAGATGTACTTCTAGATCCCTGTTAGGTCTTAGACATTAACATGTCCAGGGACACATTTCTGAGTTGGGCGGAGTTGACCCCTTCCGCAGAATGCCTCCAGGCTGCCGTCACAGAAGGAGCGCAGAGGTGGCGTTTCTTGTACCTTGGGCTGGGGACTGAGTGACCCAACCGTAACTAAAAGTCGGTTTTGTGGGGAAGGGACTCTATTTTTATGGCATTTTGTTTGGTTGTTTTACTTTGTTGATTGTATTGTTGTTTCTGAGTGTTTTTAAGACTGCAGTAATCAGAGTCTCCAGAGAAACAGAACTTGTAGGGTATGTATAGGAAGAGATTTATTACGAAGTATTGGCTCACAGAATTACAAAGGCCAGAAAGTCCAAGATCTGCCGTCTGCAAGCCGGGGACCCAGGGAAGCCAGTGGTGGGATCCAGTTCAGGCCTGACGGCCTGAGAGCCAGGGAGCTGATGGCACAAATCTCCGTCCAAGGACAGGAGCAGATTGGTTTTCCAGCTGACGCCAGCAGGCAGGAAGCCAAGAAAGAGGGAAATTCCTCCTCCCTCCACCTTTTGTTCTATTTGGGCCTGGATAGAGATTGGGTGATGTCCACGCACGTCGGGGAGGGCGCTCTACTCTGCCGGGTCCACTGGTTTGAATGCCAGCCTCAGATTTAACCTGGGCACCTGTGGCCTAGTCAAGAGGACAAACAGAATCAACCATCACACAGAACGATTAGCAGAACTTCCAGAAAGGACATGTCCTAGTTGTCAGAAGTAACTGCACACTTATGAACGTGGTCTAGGAATCGTGGAGAGGCAAAGCACAGCCCTCCCCGGGTGTGTCTGATCACCGTCTACGAGCGGCTGAGTGTTCATTATGCAGGCGCTGGAGCTGGGCGGTCTGGGTCCAAATGCTTTCTCTCCACTCATGAGCTGTGTCCTGTAAAATGCAGATAATTTGATGTTAACACAGAAAGCACTTAGACTCATAGAAAGCTCTCTACGACATGAGCTACTGTTTTTTAAACACTTCCCTAAATGTTTTGCATTGATTACATACTGATTCTACTCTTTAAAAAATTTCAGTCTGGGCACAGTGGCTCACACCTGTAATCCTAGCACTTAGGGAGGCCAAGGCGGGAGGATCAGTTGAGGCTAGGAGTTCAAAACCAGCCTGAGCAACATAAGTGAGATCCTGTCTCTACAGAAAAAATACAAAGAAAATGAGCAGGATGTGGTGCCACACACCTGTAGTCCCAGCTACTGAGGAGGCTGAGGCAGGAGGATCTCTTGAGCCCAGGAGTTGGAGGTTGCTGTGAGCTATGATGACACCACTACACTCCAGCCTAGGAGAGAGAGTGAGACCTTGTCTCAAAAAAAAAAAAAAAAATTAGGCATTTTTAAAACAAGATTAATCAATTGATTCCAAATAATAAGCACACTGGGAAAATTAATTGGGAAATACTGATTCATTCACTAAATGACAATATTGAACAGAAGGCCTACATGTGGCTATGAATATTTTTTCATCTCTCATGTCAAAGAGAGCCTGGGGTCCTGGTTGTCTGGGTAGAGGAGCAGTCGGTCGTCCCGTCCCACCTCACCAGCACCTGATTGACCAGAGTGCGGACTTCCAGGTGGCAGCATTTTGTCACTGCCTGACGGCAGCAAGATGGAAAGGGATGTGAGGAGTCAGTGTGACTCAGTCGATGCGTGATAGCCGTCCGTCAGGAGAAATAACAGATCTCTGGGTTCACCTACAGTCGGGAGGAAGAAAAGCTCCTGATTTTATAGTCTGTGATCTATGGTCGAACTGTCACCTTCTGAACATGTAATACAGGTTGAGCATCCCTAATCTGAAAATCCAAAATCTGAAATGCTTCAAAGTCCAAAACTTTTTGAGCACTGACATGACACCACAAGTGGAAAATTCCATACATAAGTACTTATTGAAATTATTGAAAATATTGTATAAAATTACCTTTAAGCTATGCGTATAAGGTGTATAGGAAACATAAAAGAACTTTGGTTTTAGACTTGGGTCTCACCCCCCAAAATATCTCATTATGCATATGCAAATATTCCAAAATCCAAAAAGATCTGGAATCCAAAACACTTCTGGTCCCAATCATTTTGGATAAGGATTACTCAACCTGTAACAACATATTTGCCTGAGAAGTGCTGGTCCACAGCAGGACTGAATGAGGATGGGTGGTGCATAGTTGAAAATCACTGAGGTTAATTCAATTTCTGCTTCCCACGTCGTGGACATGTTCCTATCGGTGCACAGATTAGTGTGAAGTCTCCTGTAGAAACGGGAGGACCGTGTGCTGTGATACCGCCTTCTCGAGCACTGGAAGACTCGAGGAAGTCTTAAGTAACGTGAAGGAATGAGTATGTCCCAGGGGTGCTGGCGGGGCTCTGTTCCCCAAGCCAGTGCTAGTCCTGCCTCCTGTGCCTTCCACCCTGCCTGTGCCCCGCCCTCAACCCATCTCTCTCTGTGCGCACGTGTAAACATGCAGGCACGCTTTTCATTTTTAACCCATGAGCAAAGCACTTAATTGAGTAATTGAGGTGTGCTGTTTCATTCTTTTCTTCAGTAAGAGTTTAACATGTGTCCTCACGGAAGTTCTTGAATCAGCGAAGAAAAAAAAATGCCCCCACACCCCTTGCCTCTGAAATGACCCCTCGGCATGAGATATCTAGACAGGGGTCGTGAGTGCCTGTTCAAATATGCACAATCCCGATCTTTGTTTTGCTCTCTCAGCTGAAATCTCTAGATGCCAAAATTCCCAGCTATTAATTTTCCTGCAAAGCCATAAGACCCAGGCAAAGCAGGCAGCCCCGACAGTGGAGGGCTGCAGCTGCCAGCGTCCGCTGAGGCCGACTGGTGGCAAGAGCCAGACGCTGGAAGTGAGGTCCGCGGTGTGCAGGGCCGTCCCCGCCGTCCGCAGGTTGCTGGTGACGAGTGCGGGGTCTCTCTCACTCCGACACAAACTCCCTCCCAGGTCCAAAGTGGCAGGTTTCAAAGCCAGGCAGCCAGCGACCTCTTCTCGACGTGGTGATTGTTCACTGGTTCCCAGCCGGTCAGTGAGGGACTGTCTGGCGCCTCTGGACGCTGGATGGAGAATGTCACTTCCGTTCCTGAACCACGGTTCCCATTTCCGTATCGGTTGTCTCTGTGTCCAGATGTCTCCCATGAGCAGACTCCTGTCCTCCCTTCCTCTTGAGATCTGCCCACTCTGAGTGGTGCTGTTCTTGGATCTGCTCACTTGACTGTTTTCCACGGTTGTTATTTTCCCTTTTCATCAACGAGGAGAATTGTATTTACTGCATCATTTCTGTTGAAAACACAAATCTGAGGAAACAGTCATTAGCTTTTATTAATCCTAAGTGTATTCGTTGGGGCTCTTTAGAGAGACAGAACCAATACAATGTGTGTGCACATACAGGAAAAAGCATCGTTTTAAGGCCTTGATTGACACGGTTGTGGAGGCCGCAAGTGCGCAGTCTGCAGGGCAGGGCGACAGGTGGGAGACTCGAGGAAGAGCCGGAGCTGCGGTTCAAGTTCAAAGGCCATGTGTGGCCGCTTTCCCTCTTGCTTTGGGGGAGGTCAGTCCTTTCCGGTGAGGCCTTCAACACGTTAGGAAGAGCAGTTTGTTTTACTCAAAGTCCACCATTTTAAATGTTCATCTCATCCAAAAATAACCCTTATGGAAATATCTCGAAAAATGTTTGGCTACATATTTGGGCACCAGCTTGACACATGTAATTACCCGTCATAATGAGTTTTCTTGGTGATTTGGTTTAAAACATTAAGATGTATTTTATGCATAGTCTTTTGAAAACTAGATGTTTCAATGTGCAAACACTCAGATTCTGAGATTAAAAAAAACAAGAAATGCCATCCGCTAAAACTTCGCGGAGGTTTGCTTTGCAGCATAGGTGCCGCTCCTTTTCGGCAGCTGTTCACTCTGTTCAATCCAGTCCCAGTTAAATAACGTGTAATTTAAATAATTACACATGTCTCTCCGACGCAGTGTAATTTAAGATGAGATTTGGCGTAAACCAGTTTCTTCTTTGTGTGTGTGTGTGTGTGTGTGTGTGTGAGAGTGTGTGAGTGTGTACATGTGTGTTCTATTCAAGAACTTTATAATACCAGGATTACTATACTGTGTTGGTTATTTTGTTGCTTTTCACCAGCTTTGGAATGGAAATAAAAGCAGTCTGGTAAAATTGATACCAAAATCATTGTCTGTTCCTCTGTGAACGTGCTGAAAACCTCCAGCAGTTCATGTTGAAACCCACAGCTCTGTGGTTTCTAAGGGTTATACTTGCCAGTGAGTCCTCAGATATCCGTGGCTTGTAACAGGACACTTGTGGGACCAGGACGTTGAGTCACTAACGATAAATAATGCCTGTGCTGTGAGCCCCCTTCCCCAGAGTCTCCCAGTGTATAGGAAACAGTTTCATTAATCTCATGCAATTACATGAAAGTGGAACTTCCCAGGAGTAGTTGGGAAATAGACTTTGCATTTCCATCCGTGCCCCAGCTACACACCACTGATCAGGTGCTCACAGAGCGCCTGTGTTTACGTAATTCCCGCTTTCCTAACTGATACGTGCACCGAACTGGGCATAACATGAGGATCAGAGAGGACTGTGCACGGCCATCAAAAATGGAACTACTTATGTAAGTGTGAACACCACTTTCATGTCTCTTGACTATAATTCTTTGATTTTGTGCTCCCAAATCCGGGCCAAGGTAGCTATGGGAAAGAGCAGTGGGTTACGGGGAGAATGGGGCGGGTCAGACCCTCCTCAGTAGGTGAACCTCAACCACTGGGCCCCCACTGCTGCCCCCGAGCCCACCTACCTGCCGCCCCAGACATCCAGAGCTCTCTCTGGCCTCTGTGCTTGTCCTCTCTGCTTCTCTTTCCCTCTAACCCTCCTTAACATCTCACAAACTTGGTGGACACTGTTACCCTGACCTGGGGTGTCACCCCCAGGGACTCTGTGCCTAAGACAGTAGCAGCCGGGAGAACTGCAGAGCTGGCAGCCGCACTGTGTGCTCCCGGGTGGCCCGTGAGCCTCCCACCCTGACATTTAACACCAGGATCCACTGCCCGCTCCTCTGCTGGGCTCAGTGGTCTCTGTGCTCTGCGGGAGACGAGGAGGGACCCCATCCATCGCCCCTCCGTTGCCCTGCGTGGGGCCAGAACGAACAGACTCGTACAGGAGTCAGGCCGCTGGAGACCAGAACTCCACCTGTGATGTTGGCGAAGCTCCCTTGGAAGCCTTGGCTTGGATTTGGCCCCGGATGGTTGAAGTCAGTTAGCCACGGCCCCTGGGGAGCCAAGCAGCCCCACACCCCAGCCCACCCCTGGAGGCTTTCCCCTAGAAAAGGTGAGGCGGTGAGGAGCAGAGAGGAAAGGGACGTAAGGCACTGAGCACGTTCAGATCTCTCTCCCGACCCCACGCGGCAGATCCTTCTCCCCTGAGGAGAGGGAGAGTGGCATCAGGACACGGGGACGATGGAACATGGCGTCTCTGGACGACACTGGAGTTAACAACCTGCGAACCTAACTTTGCTCCTTTCACATGTGGATTGGTCATGCAGTCGGGTTCTCCAGGGAAACACAGCCAGTGGGACGTGTGTACACAAGGAGAAAAAGAAATTTACTTTAAAGAATTGGTTTAAACAGTCAGCAAGTCCAAAGTCTGTAGGGGAGGCCGCAGGTGGGAGAACTCCGGTGGGTGCTGCAGCCCTGAGTCGGAGCTGCGGACGCGGGCAGCATTTGCGTGTTGCGGGCTGGAGGCTGAGTTCCTCCTTCCTCAGAGACCGCAGTCTTTGCTCGTGAGTCCTGCAGTGGACGGCACGAGGCTCACCGTGGCACGGAGGGTGATCTGCTTTAGTTAAAGTCACTGATTGTAAATGTTAATCACTTGTGAAAAGATACCTTCACAGCAGTGTACAAATAATAGGGTTTTTGTATTGTTTCTGACAAGAAAATCACATAAAAAGACATTTCTAAATGCCTGCCTTTCAAACGATTTCTCCACAGCGTGTGTTCTTTTTAAAAAGATTGTTTCTCACCTCATCGTTAAAATGACAATCTTACTTTGAAAGGAGAGATTGTGTGTGTGTGTGTGTGTGTGTGTGTGTGTGTGTGTTCTCCAACCAATACAACATGAGGAGTTCTTAGTCATGACAGGAAAGATCAACAAATTTGAACTCTTTTCCTAATAATTATAGCAAAAAAAGTCACTCCTCTTTAAGTGGATGACTCTTTTAATACTGTGCTCAAGATAACCAAGAGAAGCTACAGTGTGGTGTGATAACGCATCGTTTTACGAATATTGGTACGGACTTTAATCTGTAGAACTAACCACCCAGAGGACACTCTCGGGCAGTGGGCACCTTACTTACAACGTGCTGCAAACTGACACCCCGGAGGCAGCGCCAGGCCCAGCCCTCTCTCCCTGTTGCTGCGTCCTCTGTTGTACGTGACAACCTCCTGGCTGACAGTCACTTACAGAGGGCGCTCCTGTTAATCAAGACATTAAATGGCTGCATGTCTTTTTTTTCTTTTTAATTTTAAAAGATAAACATAAATGAAAGTTCTGATATTTTCTTCGCACACCCCGTGAGTCCCTGTTCTAGAGAAGGGCTCGCCCTTGACCTCATCAGAAACCCTGGAGTTCATGAGGGGGCACAGTGTGTCCCTCTTTTATCTATCTTGGCAAATTTTGTTTATTAATCATATTAGGTAAGTGTTCGTGGAGGCAGCATGTCTCGAAGATTTCAAGCTAACACCACCCCTGGGAGACTTCTCCTGGGCCTGAAAGTGGAAAGAGCCTTCAGAAAGACGCGGGTGGAGTGGCCACTTTTCCTGCCACGGGACACCAGACCAGCGTCTCACTGAGGCAGCCCCGTGACACGGGCTGAAGCGCTGTGCTGCTGGCTGAGGTGGCATGAGCCACATCCCACTTGTGTTCACTGGCCCTGCCACTACTCAGAGCCCGCAGTGTGCTACGTTCATATCTGCACCTGTTGGTTTCCTTTCCAAGAAATCCTGGGGCCACTGGTAGCCACTTCTTGTATTGGTTTCCTGTGGCTGTTGTAATAAATGAAAACAAACTTGGTGGCTCTAAAGAACACAAATGCAATCTCTTACAGATCTGAGGGTCAGAAATCTAAAATGCCTGGCCTTTCTTCCTTCTTGGAGCTCTCAGAGAGAATCTGCGTCCCTGCACTTTTGCATTCCTTGGCTCAGGGCGCCTCCTGCAAAGCCAAGCAGGTGGCATCTTCCCGTCTCTCTCTCTCTCTCTCTGCTTCCATAGTCCCATCTCCTTTTCTCTTTGACCCTCTCATCTCTCTCTTCTAAAAATCCCCTGATTTTATTGGGCCCAACTGGAATAATCCAGGATAATCTCCCCATCCGAAGATCCTCACCTTAATCACATCTGCGAGGTCCCTGTCGCTGTGTAAGGTCACACATGCACACGTTCTGGGGCTCAGGAGCGGATGTTTTGGGGAGGACATCGTTGTGCCTACCACACGGCCTTGTCAGTTTTGGGCACAGCCATCAGCCAGGTGGGAATATGAAAGTTACTGGTTCAGCACACACAAGCACCAAAAAAAAAGTACTGCAGATTTGAGGGAGATAATAACGGGGTCCAAAGGATACTAGAAGTCCTTAGATTATGATATCATCATTTCCCAACCAAGAAAATGTTCAAAATTTAGCAGCAACCCGTGTTCTGGAAGCAAGAGACCATTGGTGAATATATGTCTCCTTTCAAGGTCACAGGCAGAAATGCAGCTGAGACCCCTTCATCCAGCTGTCGCTAGTGCCCATAACAGCTGCTCCTCGTCCCCGTGGCATAGCGGCCGCCAGCCTCGAAGAAGCCCGGCCAGTGCCTTCCCAGCCCTCCCCGCAAACAGACGTCCTCGTGCCTCCTGCCACCCAGCACCGCAGCCGTAGTGCCTTCTGCTCCATTTTCAATTTATAGAGCTGGGACCATGGATGTTTCACCAGCATTTCACGTGGCTTGGAGCACGTTTTGTGTTAGGCCTAGAAGAGCTTTGCCAAGAAGACTGTTGTTCCTTTATCCAGCCGCTGTGTTTGGAACTGTCCTCTTCGCGCTTAACTTACCTGGATGGCATTGCCACAGATCACCCAGGGTCTCCGGGTCGTCAGCCTGAGTGAAGAATCTCCTGGGAGAGAAGATTTAGTGTAAGGGCTTCGTAGAAGGCAGGAAAAGTTCTGAGTGATCTGCCTTTGCCATGTGCGGAAGCAGGGTCAGTCCCAGCAGGGGAGAGGACATCAGTGGAGCCCCCTTAGTTCGCCCAGACCTTCCTCTGTCTGCAGAGCGGTGTGAGGCCCTCACCTCCGCACCTGCTTCTTTAGGTCTGCAGTGAAATTCAGGGCGACAACTCAGCACATTCACACATTCAGTTTGAATTAGCAATTGATAGCCAAATATACTTTAGTGTAGCAATATTATATTAAGTTGGGTTAAGTAGATACTAGAGACTTAACTGGGAAATCCTATAATCCAGAATCAGTGAATATATAATATCAATTTGTTTATCTCTTGGTTTTTACAGTACTAGCAGAATTCTTAATACTGCTAATAAGAAGCATCTATTAAATGGCTACAGTAGACAGAGTTATGTGCACACCTTCAAGATCGGTACAGATTTAGCAAGCAAGCAAGAGAGAAGGGAGGGAAGGGGAGAGAGAGAGAGAGGGAAAGAAAAGAAAGAAAGAAAGAAAGAGAAAGACAGAGAGAGGGAAGGGAAGGGAGGGGAAGGGGAAGGGGAAGAGGAAGGGGAAGGGGAAGGGGAAGGGAAGGGAAGGGAAGGGAGAAGCTGTACACATCAGCAGCAGCCCATTGCCCAGGCAGTCCACACAAAGCCTAAATGACCCAATGCAAAGCATTTTCCCAGCAGCTCAGGCTCTGTCCCCATTCACCCGTGATGTGAGTCGGTCCTCATCCCTGGGTGCACTCCCTGTATTTGGCATCCTGCCCATTGTAACACCTCCCTCGTTAGAGCCTGGAGCCCAGGTCCCAAGGCTCCAGCACCTTCTGAGAAACCTCAGGACTGTGGATTTTAACTGAGACTCTCCAAAGCCATGTATGGCTTCTGCATTGGTGGCTGATGTGACTCCCATGTTGCGGGGAACAAGTTAAGGATGTTTCCTCTGGGTCCTTAGAAAGGGTCTGGAATGAGGCTCCTTAAGCCCAGCCATTTTTCTGATCCTGAGCATGGAGCGTTAGTTCTTCTGGAAGAC
>CAUYRT010049871.1:0-23909 GCA_963574885.1 Lepilemur ruficaudatus
GTATGTTTTTGTTGGTTTTTTTTGGTTTTTTTTTTTTGAGACAGAATCTCTCTGTCACCTCAGCTAGAGTGCAGTGGCATCATCATAGCTCACTGCAACCTCAAACTCCTGGGCTCAAGCAATCCTCCTGCCTCAGCCTCCTGAGTAGCTGGGAATACAGGCATGCGCCACCATGCCCAGCTAATTTTATATATATATATAAATTTTTTTTTTTAGTTGTCCAGCTAATTTCGTTCTATTTTTTTAGTAGAGATGGGGTCTTGCTCTTGCTCAGGCTGGTCTCGAACTCCTGAGCTCAAACGATCTGCCCACCTCAGCCTCCCAGAGTGCTAGGATTACAGGCATGAGCCACCACACCTGGCCCATTTATTGAATATTTATATGCTATATATTATTCTAGGAACCAGGAATACAGTGGTGATCGAGATAGACAAGATCTCTATTCTCCTAAAGGAGACAAACTAGACAAAACACAAACAAATATAAATTTAAGATTACTGATAAGTGCTATGAAAAAAGTAAAACAGGGAGGCGTGATGGGATGGGTTATTTCTTAGAGGTCAAGGATGGCTCTCAGAGAAGGTGACATTTAAACTGAGACCAGGATGATGAGAGGGCCAGGCTTGCAAAGAGTTGGGGGAGGAGCATGCAAGATATTATGGGCTCTAACAAAAGGTCAGGTGGCCCCTGGAGAGTTTTGAGTTGTGGGGGTGGCTAACATGATCATGTTTTGCCCTTAAAAGGTCACTATGGCTATATCAAGAATAGATTATAGGGGAGCAAAGAATGGAAGTATGACTTGTGTGAGTTCAGGAAAGAAATGGTGGTGGCTGGAACTAAGGAAGATGTGGTAGAGACAGAGAAATGTCAAGAATTATGAAAGATCTGAGATTTTACATACCTGCAAGTTAACAAGTTAGGCTGCCACAGCTCATGGATGCTGTTAGAAGACATGAAACTTCTGGGTCAGAGATGAAGAACAGTTTATTACTCATAGCAATGGCAACGGCCAGGGTATTAGCATGTTTGTGTAAGTTGCTTGAGCCCTGGTTCCACAGGGTGCCATGAAAAGGGACAAATGACACCTGCAAACAAAAAGGGATACATTATACATTACAAGAGAAGAACCCTGAGCTTAAGGAACCCAGATTTTTTATCAGGGGCAGTAAGCAGTGATCCATTTACTAAGACAGAGAAGACTGGAGGAAGTGCAGGGAGGAGATAGTTTTTGGACATGAATTCAGGAGTTCTTTGGGGGCTAGTTAAGTTTGAGATGACCATTATATATCCAAGTGGGGATGTCAGGGAGGTAGCAGGATCTATGGATTGGATCTCAAGAAAGGTCAGGACTTGACATGTAGGGAAGATGGCGCTTTGAGACCATATATAAAGTATCTTCATTATACTTAGAATCCCCAAGAATCTTCATTATACTTAGTAAGAAAACATTAGCCTTGTTTCTCTTAAAGCAATTTAACAAAATAAGAATGCTTATTTACTTTAGTAATCCGTGCCCTCAAATGTGGAATAAGGAAAAAGACTATCATATTTTGTAAATGTGCAGTAATTACCTAGAAAATCAAAGGAAATCAATCCAGGAATTACTACAGATGGTAGAAGAAATTAGTAAGATGCAAAATAGAAGATGAAACCGCAAGAAATAAATTGAATCCCTATATATCAATAAAGCACACAGTTGTCTCTTGATATCTGTGAGATTGGTTCCAGAACCCCCGGCAGATACCAAAATCCGAGGATGCTCAAGTCCCTGATATAAAATGGTGTAGTATTTGCATATAACCTATGCACATCCTCCTGTATACTTTAAATCATCTCTAGATTATGAATACTTATAATACATAGTACAATGTAAATATAACTTTTTAAATGGCCATTCTTTCTATATGGAATGAATACAGTTCCAATTCAGTTATTTTATAGAATGGTGTAAATTGATGCTGAGATTCATCTGACAGATTCTACAGGGACTGATTCAGTGGGCCATGTTCAGGGTACATGGTTTGGTTTTCTTCTAGGGCAAGCTGAGGTCACACTGAATGTTGTCATTGGTCTCTTAGCATGCCCTCAGTTATACACTATATTAGTTAGGACATGGGATAATAGTGACTTAAGCAAGATAGAAGTTTATTCTCACACTGAAGTCCGAGCTACTATGATGGCTCATTCTGTCTTTTTGCAACCCTGTTCCTAGGATGGTGCTTTCAGCCTGGTGGCCCCACTGGCCTGCCTACCACCGTGTCCACTTTCCAGCCAGTGGGCAGAAGAGAGTCGAGCTTATTGCCTCTGCTTACATCCCATTAGCCAGAACTTGATCGCGTGGCCACACCTGGCTGCAGAAAGACTAGAATGTAGTTTTCCTTCTGCCGTGTGCCCAGGAAAAAAAAAAACAAAACAGTGTTTCTCAAAGGGGCACACTATTAGTATTTTGGGTAGGACATTTCTTTATTGTAAGGGAGTGTCCCATGTAAGGCCTTTAGCATCCCTTGCTGCCTCAGCCACTGAATTCCAATAGCACCCCTGGACTTGGTCACATCTAAAAATTTCTGTTTATATTTAACGCTAGCTGGGGGCGGGGGGTAGATGCTGAGGGCACCAAAAGTCTCTTCCAGATAAACCATATATCCTACACTTAGTCCCTGAATTTTGTACCAGCAGGCAGAAATCATAGCCCAGGTAGTCTCAAGTGGAGTATAATCTAGAAATCATTTTAATGTAACATTGGAGTGTGCGTATGTCTGATACTCCTTGAATTCATGTTGCTTTCAAAGACATAATGTGTCTGCACCATGGTGGACTGAGCTGAAAATGGTTAGCATTTGTCTGCCAGCCTTTCTCTTCCCCGTCCCCTTCTTTCAGACCAATGTAAGTTACACAAAACCAAGCCCCCTCTCCTTTGCCAGACATTTGGACTCTCACCTCCCCCAAGTAGAAGAGGTAATGCCATGAGCTATTCTAAAAGGCCTCCTCCTGCAGCTTTAGGGAGCAATAAGGTGTAGGTCATCCGTTCAAGGAAGGGGAATCAGCGGAAGGTATTGGGGCCACTGCTGGTGTGGGCAGAATGAAGGAGTTTAAAGACTTTTGTTCCCATCCTGCCCCCGGTTTATAATCTAGTGCCCACACTTCCTACTGGTCCTAGAGAAGAGAATGACCATAGCAATAATCATCATCATTTAGTGAATGCTTTTTATTTGGTACCATGCCAAATTCTTTGCCTGTACTGTCTTACTTCATCTTCACAGCAAGGAAAATGCTTTATTATCCTCCCTTTTCAGATGAGGAAACTGAGGCTGGGCAAGATGAAGTCACTTTTCACTTGCCAAAAGTATCACATGGAGTAAGTGATCACTGCAGACCTCTGAATGTGGCTCTGGACATCTGATTTCAGTGTCTGTGTTCATAACCACTTTCTTGTCCCTGAGCTCTGGGCCACGTCTTGGGAATTGGGTGGGTATGTGGTCCAGGGGAACTGTATTTACACGGGGCCCACTCTGTGTTCAATGCCTGATGCAAATACACGTATTATCTTACTCCTCACCAACACTCTGCAAGGCCGGTGTCACTGTCCCCTATTTACAGGGAAAAAACTAGAACCCAGTGAGCCTCCCCTTCTGGCTTCTGCAGCAAATGTTCTTGAGTCCCTAGAAGTGGAGATTCTGGTTCCAAGGGCCTAGCATGGGACAACCTTCCCCTGTGGTTCTGATGGGCACCCAGGCTTGGGAACGACCACTCTAGATAAATTGCTTTCTGCCCAAACTTTCTCTCTGCAGATACTACCCAAGTGGAGATGCCTTTGCTTCAGGGTCAGATGACGCTACGGTATGTTTCTAAGTTATTAAGAGTTTTCCTGTTCGAAAGAGAGATTTGCTAACTTAACTTTATGCTTTAAAAATATTTTTTTCTGTTTATGGAAGTAATATATATTCAATGAAGAAAATTTGGGGGCCAAATTAAATTACCTTAATCTTCTTACCCAAGAAAAGTTACAGTTGGATGAATTCCTTTCTGTCTTTTTTATTTTTAAACAAAATGCTATATAATTTGCCTTTTTCACTTAGCAACAAATTGTGAACATTTTCCCATGCTGATAAGTATTTTTCCCCATTATGTTTTCTTAATGATTGAATAGTATTCCATGAACAATAATCTATGTTATGGACATGCATCCGTCTTCAATTTTTGGACAGTTTTAGCTTTTCGCAAGGGTTTTTTTTTATTGCTGTTAAAAACACTGCTATACGTATTTTTGTACCTCTCTTATTTCTTTAGAATTCTCAGATATAATTTGAGAAGCCAAAAATAGACCCAGTTTTAAAGCCTTTGATACTAATTGCCAAATTATGTTGACTTGTTTTTCAAGACAAAATAAATATTTTCTTATTGCCCTCAAAATATCAAATATCTTACTAAATAATGGTTCTCATTCTGATTTGCTGCTGTATAAGAAATTATAAAGGAATAGTTTGGGAGTTTTGATATTAATGAAAATTTAAGACTCTCTATGTCGAAAATGCATAACAAAATATAAAGGAATACATTTTGGAAAAATTCTTGCCACATGTATAACAGACCAAGTTAAAATCCTGCAGATATGAATGGGGTCGCATAATCAATAAGATGAACACCCCGATTTAAAAAAGAGGATAAAATTCAGACCATTTACAAAGCAGTAAATTCAAAATGGCAAATAAACACCTGAAACTGCTTTCAAAGTCATCTGTAAGCAAAGAAATACAAGTGTCAGTGATCAGATGCCCATTTTGTCTCTTGGATTAGCAAAGAAATGCCCAAACCTGGAGTTGGTGAGGAGCCTTGGACAAGGCTGGGATCCGGACTATTGGTACCACCTTCTAGAGAAATGCTGTAGAAATCAAGAGAAACATCCCTGCCCTTTGATCTGGTCATGCTGTTTCTTGGGAACAGTTCTGTTCCAAGGATTCTATTCCTTAGCCATTCTAAGGAAAATATCAGATAATTTATAAAGGTTTTTACATAAGAACAGTCATCATAATATTTATGAAAAAGAAAAATTAGACACAATCAAAATACTTAACAGAGTATGGCCAAATAGATTATGATATATGCACATGAGGAGTATTCAACAGCCATGCAAATCATCTTTTTTTTGAAGATTATTTAATAATATGGGAAAATGCTCACAACCTGATGTTAATAGAAGCAATGATGAAACATCCGCCCCATTCACACACACACGTGAAATAGAAATAAGACAGAAGGAGACAGCCCAGACATGAGTAAATACCTCCTAAGGTTTGGGGACTTTCATTTCCTTCTTTATCCATTTCTGAATATTTTTAAATTTTTTGCAATGAACATGTGTCCTTTATCAGAAAAAAATGGGGTCTCATTTTTGTACCTGAAGAAATTTTCTGCATTTGCCGTTTCTTTGAATCTCCGCTGGTCCATGGGGACTAAGGAGAATTGGGACTGAGAGATGAAATAATGGGAGGGATTAATAAAGAGGTTTTTTTCCCTTATCCCTAAAACTCCACAAGCCTCTGGCCCCTGCCTGTAGCGCTGCGGTCATCTCATCCCCAAACTGGAGCCAAAAGTCAGGGCTTCTCTGTCTTTTCATTCTCACCCTAGTGTCGTCTCTACGACCTGCGGGCAGACAGGGAGGTTGCCATCTATTCCAAAGAGAGTATCATATTTGGAGCATCCAGCGTGGACTTCTCCCTCAGTGGTAAGAGCTCATTTCGGAAACATTCCCAGCACTGTAGGACGGGACCTGCGTGAAAC
Organism: Lepilemur ruficaudatus; assembly: GCA_963574885.1. Classification (NCBI taxonomy): domain Eukaryota; kingdom Metazoa; phylum Chordata; class Mammalia; order Primates; family Lepilemuridae; genus Lepilemur; species Lepilemur ruficaudatus. Next base: position 5,779 of record CAUYRT010049871.1, read on the forward strand.
CCAGCGCTCCATCCAGCCTCCCGTCACCTAGGCTTCCCGAGGACCAATATACAACCAAGATTGGTTGCGCCGATCTTCCTCCCCTGCGCTTTTCCACCTCCCTCTTTGGCCTGCCCTGGGGCTCCCACCAGCCCCACTCCCTCCAGGGGAGCGAAGGCTGTGCCCCACCTAAGCTGTCCTTCGAGGCAGTGATGTGCCAGAATTCACATCTGCGACACCCATGGGCATTTCCTCCCCAGCTTTCCCTTCTCCTCTCCAGATGCCCCACGGGAGGGCAGGCAAGAGTGCTCTCTCCACGCCCTGAAACTCCTGGCTCCCCTGCCTCGCAGTGAAGGCGGAGCTGACAGGCTGGGCCTCCGGACCACTCTGTTTCCCCAGACACACCCCATTCTGTCCCCTCATCTGTGCCGTCGCACGTGATACTGCTACTGCCGCCTGGAACGTCTTTCCCTGCCTCCCCTGCCTGACAAACTGCTGCTCAGCCCTCAAGAATCAACTCGAATGTCGCTTTGATTTGATCTCTTTAAACTCAAGTTCCACAAGTTGTTAACTACTAAAGGATTAACAATGATGTTTGTGTCTGTCTCCCTGGTCCTGTGGCACTGTGCATACATGTGGTGCTTACCACGGGACGCTGCAGTGACTTATTCCTCTCCGCCTCCTCCACAGGGGCCAGCGGACCATGCTTTCCCTCTGAATCCTCAGGGCAAAGCACAGTACCTGGCGCACAGCGGGCCTAAGTCACTGCTCACTGAACGAATGAATGAGTGAGGGAATGAATGATAGGTGAATGAGTGACAGGCATGACAAGAGAAACAGGAAGGAAGAAACTGGGTTAATAACCATTGCATCGCCTTGCTTCCAGGTCGCCTGCTGTTTGCTGGCTACAACGATTATACCATCAATGTCTGGGATGTGCTCAAGGGGGCCCGAGTCTCCATCCTGTTTGGACATGAAAACCGAGTCAGTACTCTGCGCGTTTCCCCTGATGGCACCGCTTTCTGCTCAGGATCGTGGGATCATACCCTGAGGGTAAGATGTTTCTCTGTTTTCCTGCGTGTGAGAGGAGAGAGGACGGGTGGTGGGCCTCCTGCAGCGGAGGGCCCTGGGTAAGCTCACGTGGCCTGCTCAGCCAAACACAGCTCTAGTTTCAGCCCTGCTCACAGCACAGAAGGAACAAGTTGCCTGGGGAGGTAGTGAGTTCCCCATCGATACATGTGTTCAAGCACAGAGTAGACAACAATGCGTCTGCATGTAGTTGAGTGAATAGTTGGGCTTAAAGATTCCTTTTGACCCAAAAAGTCTGATTCTTATGAGTCCAGCCTTTGTCAAACCACAGATAACCAATCCCTCCTCCCTGTAGTGCAGCGTTCTTATTCCTGTTACTGACTTTGCATTGACAAGGGTCACCGGCCCCTGTGAGGCGCACTCTAGGAGGCCTGTGAAGCCTCTAAATTTTATGCCAAATTGTGTGTATGTATGTGTGTGTGTGTGTGCATTTTCCAGGAAAAGTACCCTTGTGGCTTTCCTTAGATTCTCAAAGAGATCTCCATGACCTTGTCAAATGTTGGCTCTTCCAAAACACCCCCAAAATAGCCTGTTCATAAAGCAAAGCTAAGTTTATTGCTTACCTCGGTGCGGACGATCACAAACGGGGCAGAGGCTTAGTAGCATCTCAGAAGGGGAGAGCAAAGGCATGCGCGAGGTGTTTGGGGTCTGGTTTAAGGCAGGTCTTTTGATGGAGGGACTTAGGATGGGAAAAACTCGTGGCGTGATACAGTTTTAAGATTGCTGAACACAGGGTTGGGGGGATTCCAAAGAAAAGTAACAGTCATTTGATGCTCTACATTGTGTCTTTTCCAAGGAGCGTAAGTTGGGTAGTCTAGTTTTAGGATAAATAGATAAAAGGATTTTTGCAAAGTTCCTGAAATAAAGAAGTTTTTTGTGAGTTCATCTTCCTGGGGAAGTGCATCCTAAATTAATAAAGTCATGTCAGTGTACAGAGTGAGCTGTATGGGTACAGATGTTTTCAGTTCTCGATCTAAAAGTGTTACCAGTCCCTGAGAAGGAGGCTGCAGGTGCCCTACAACGATAAACTAAGGGAGCAGCGGAGTCAGGTGCAAAGCAGCACCTTGGAGTTGCTAGGAGTAAAGTGTTATCCTTCCAAGGCTTGTGAGTGCCCTACTTTGGATGGAGTGTGTGTGTGTATGTGTGTGTGTGTGCACACGTGTGTGAATAAACTATCTCTTTAACAAGTTATTAACTACTAAGGGACTAAAAATTATCTGTTTGTGTCTTTACAGGTCTGGGCTTAATTGTCTTCCCACAATGTATGTACGTACATACCTGCAGATAGAATTTGAAATGTTCACATGTAAATAGATAATGCTTCTAGAGGAGCTTAGGGCTTACTGCAGTCTAGCTTAACGGAGCGACTGCATCTCCAGTGTTACTAGTAAAACTGCCACCCCTGGAAATCTACTAGTATAAGCCTACAGCACTACGAGAATACCTTCAAATACAGTATTTTTTATTTCAAACACTCTTAAAAATGTATCCGTTTTTAAAGTTATTCTAAATTATACTAGTCTCAACTCATTCTGTTACCAGTAGAATTCAACATTTAATATACTCCATGTTCTTTGAGTCAAATTTGTTTTCAGAACACTTTAAAATCTGATTTTTCTCGGTGTGCACTGTGATGTTTGGACCCTTCCTCTGGAACTGCTGGTTTTATGGACTGGATGAAGACTATCAATTGGTCTATGATAGAAGAAAATTCCAATTCTAAGTGTAATGAGACAAAATCACTTTTTTGAAATGTGTTTCTATTGGAAAAGTATCTTTTTCAGCCGCCTGTCCTACTGTCTTTTTTTCAGATAAAGCATTTTTGTTGACGTGAACTGCCATAAAGGAAGCAGAGACGTGCACAAAATGGACAGGATGTTTGCTCTGTGAATTATGTGGCGATGTGTCACTGTCATTTGGACAGGGCATTCTCTTTGAATTGAGGGAAGAGCTGAATGCTGTTTGTAACACAGATGCTTCTGAGAGCAAGCAGAACTTTTCTGTGTGGGAACACAAGACAGAAACTTATTTAAAAACCTCCTGGTAGTATTAGGTTGAAGTGCATCTTGTCCATGTAAATTTTATTTATGTATTCCATTGCACTTGTAATTACATATGCAGATTGATAGGTCTTGAATAATGTTTTTGTTCCTCTTATAATGAAAGAAAAATATTAATATATAAAAAGAATATTCTGTCTTTATTTGAAATTCTGTAAGTCCTGAAGATACCAAGTATTTTTTATTACAGGACCCCTTCTTTTCCTTTCTTCTTTTCTTTCTTTTTAAGATACAGAGGTTTACTCTTTGTTTTAGAAAACTCCTCATGCAAAAAGATGGCATGAGGCCAGGTGCGGTGGCTCACTCCTATAATCCCAGCACTTTAGGAGGCCGAGGCAGGAGGATCACTTGAGGCTAGGAATTTGAGACCTGCCTGGGCAACTTAGTGAGACCCCACTCTCTACAAAAAATAGAAGAATTAGCCAGGTGTGGTGGTGTATACCTATAGTCCTAGCTACTTGGGAGGCTAAGGTAGGAGGATCATCTCTTGAGCCCAGGTGTTCAAGGTTACAGTGGGCTATGATGACACCACTGCATTCAAGCCTGGGTGACAGAGTGAGACCCTGTCTCAAAAAAAAAAAAATGGCACACATATTACTTAGGGGAGGACTTAAAGGTCACCTCAGACACCAGATATCCCTGGGTGAGGCTTGCCTGGTGGGTGGCCTCGATCTGATGGCCAGGTCCTTGCTGCACCTGAGGGCCATGTATGCCACATCCCCTGGACTATCTGGTCTCCTCTCTTGGTCCTGCTCCTGCCAGCCCTTCTCCTAGTGGTAGTTCTGGTTTTGCAGGGTCACCCCCAGGACCTGCTCCTCAGGCCCTTCCAGAGCCAGAGCTGGGCACAGCCATGGGACAGACCTGCACCTGGCGTTCCTATGAGCCTCAGGAGATGTGCCAGGCCCACCCTCAGAGCTGGCTGTTCATGTATCATGATGAGCCAGTCAGTCAAAATCAGTCAGGCTTGTTTCCATCACCTCATTTTAAATAAACTTAATAGTTATATTCAGTCATTTGTGGAGCCAGCAGTTACTGAGGGTTTCACTATGTGCCAGAGACAGAAAGATAAAAGGCCCCTGCCTCCAAGGAACCAGAGTTAGGGAGGGAGCATGGTCCGGAGGGACCATTTTTAGCTCTGGTGGATTGTAGTCTGGGCAGGGGCTCAGGAAGGGCACGATGTCTGTGCAGCTCCTGTCTGCTGCTGAAGGGGTTCACTCTACTCTAGAATGTTCCAGGGTGGCCCCTGATCCAGCTGGCGTACTTGTGATGGCATCCTTATCCCTCTCTCCCACAGACCCTTTTCTGTCCCAGCACTCTGACTGAGCCTTCTGGCTCCCAGGAGTCAAGGAAGACCGGGCAAGGAAAGGTCGCCTAGACTCAGGAAGCAAACTCAAGGTTCTGTTTGGAGGGCTGGAGAGCATCTTCAGGATATGTGCAAAATAGCCCATGACTTTCCGATCCAAAAAGCGCCTTTAAGGGCACAACAAAGGCATTCCATAGAACACTTTTGCTTTCCCCCGTGGGCGGTAAGGCACCGCCCCTGTAAGTCTGTGTTCTCATAAGCGTGTGGGTGCTGTTTAGTGTTTATTGATGAAACATTTGACTTGGAATATACTGCATCATGTGGGGACTCAAGGGCAAACTCCATGTATTATTATATGGTATTTTGCATATTGAAAATAATGCTGAGTATGATTTTACAATCAGGGTTTTTTTTTCTAGAGGACTTGGGAGCAAATCTACCAAACCAATTGTGAAGTGGCCAAAAGGATACACCCCTAGGGGTGCATAACCTTGGGCAGCCACTTCCGGGCCAGGAAAGAGAAGGTCTAGGCAGAAGGGAGGGGGCAGTGGTTGGAATTGATGGGAAATATTTGTGAAATGAAACAAAAATATTTGCTTCAGAGTGGGCGGTCAGCCTCTCAGAGGTGGGGGCCCAGCTGGCATCCCTGTCCTCCTGGACTGAGCCAGGGGCAGGCACACCACACCCAGTTCCCTCTTCCTACCCTTCCAGCCCCTTCACACCCTTCCCTAGACTGCCAGTGGCTTGAAGGCAGCACTAGATGGTAAAGGCCTTTGCGTCCCAGGCTCTCACTCTCGCTAAGGATGAGGACTAGGCTCAAGCCCAGCTTTACTGCTTTCACAGGACATATGACAATATCTAACTTCTTCTTAGCCTCTGTTTCCTCATCTATGGAATGGGACAGCACTAAAGTGTGAAGTGCCTACCTCAGCCTTTGGCACAGCTTCAAGAAGGGTTAGTTCCGAGAAGGGGCAAGACGAGTTTAGTTCGCCATGGGGCTGTTTGGAAAAACCCAGGAGAAGCCTCCCAACGAGCTGGTCAATGAATGGTTATTGAAGATAAGAAAGGAAATGAGAGTCGTTGACAGGCAAATAAGAGATATCCAAAGAGAAGAAGAAAAAGTGAAACGATCTGTGAAAGATGCTGCCAGGAAGGGCCAGAAGGATGTCTGTGTAGCTCTGGCCAAGGAGATGATCAGGTCAAGGAAGGCTGTGAGCAAGCTCTATGGATCCAAACCACACATGAACTCAGTCCTTATGGGTTTGAAGAATCAGGTTGCGGTCCTGCAAGTGGCTGGTTCCCTGGCAGAAGAGCACAGAAGTGATGAAGGCCATGCAAAGTCTTGTGAAGATCCCAGAAATTCAGGCCACCATGCGGGAGCTATCCAAAGAGATGATGAAGGCTGGGATCATAGAGGAGATGGTAGAGGACACTTTTTTTTTCTGTTTTTTTTTTTCTTTATTGAAGTGTAATTTACATATCATGTCTTTACTCCATTTTAAGTGTACATAGAGGACACTTTTGAAAGCATGGATGATCAGGAAGAAATAGAGAAAGAAGCAGAAATGGAAATTGACAAAATTCTGTTTGAAATTACAGCAGGGACATTGGGCAAGGCACCCAGTAAAGTGACTGACACCCTTCCAGAAACTGAACCTTTAGGAGCGATGGCTGCCTCAGAGGACGAGGAGGAAGAAGAGGCTCTGGAGGCCATGCAGTCCCGGCTGGCCACACTCCACAGCTAAGGAGGGGTTGCCCAGCTAGGCCCTCTGGCTCTCCTCATGGGTCACCTGCTGAGTGTGCACACACTCCTCTGGAGAGCCACCATGTATCTCTTGCACTGCACCTCTTTGGTGAGCCATTGCATTTTCGAGAAGGTTCTCTGCTAGTATCTCTTCACTCTGCAGAGGTTTTGGGATCTCAAAGGAATTCTTCTTAGGAAGGTGGTGTAATTAAATGCATCATTTTCAGGAGCATAAACAGAAGTATCTTCTTAGGAGGAGGGCAAAGAAATTCATCTTTTCATGAAACACTTGTGAAAAGAAGTGATTGCCTGAATGTTGAGGACTTTGCATTTTGTCTGTAAAACACTACATAAATGGATTTTAATAAATTTCTACTTTAAAACTTGAAAAAAAAAGGGGGGTTAGTTCCTTGCTTGTCTCTCTGACATTCCCTGATCCCTTTCTTGTTCCTTCCCTCTCCCTTCCCACTCCTCCCACCCCTTCTCTTTCCTCCCTTCTTCCATCTCCTCCTCTTTCCTCTGCCCCTCCCTCACCCTCCCCACTTCCTTTTCTAGCCTTCCTTGGTCTTCCTCCCCTTCCCTCTCCTCCCTCCCCTCTCCCTGTCCCACCTCTCTCCTGCTCTCCTCCCAGCCGCTCCCTTCCCCTCTCCCTTGCTCCTTCCCCTCTCTCCTTCCCTCCCCCAGCCCCTCCCCCTCACAGGCAGACCACATTCATGCCTCACATTAGTAAATATCACATAGAGATTCATCTGGGCCAGTGGTTCTCAAACCTTCTGACCTTAGGATCCCTCTACACTTTTAGAAACTATTGCAGACTCCAAATAGCTCTGGTTTACGTGGATTGTATCTGTCAATGTCTGTCGCATTTGAGATTAAGACTGAGAAAAATTGTAAAACACAAGAATACAGAAGCAGACGTTCCATTAGCTATCAGGGTGATGCTTTTGCCACACATCGGTGGTCTCTGGGAACCACCAGAGAGAATGAGAGCTTAAAAAGTCACATATACAAAAAAAAGTTTCAGTATTATTATGAAAATAGTTCTGACCTTGAAGACCCCTTGAAAGTTTCCCAGGGACCTTCAGGTCCCTATTCTGAGGCCTCCCAGGGACCGTCAGGGCCCTAGAAGGAGCTTGGGAAAGCAGCCGTAAGACACTGGGGGACCTGCGGGGAACCGCCCCTAGGGTAGGCCCTCAGAGGAGGCTTTGGGGCAACCAGGGCCAGCAGAGGAAGTCACAGAGGGGCACAGAGAGGCCATAGGAGGGGCTAAAGACAACCTGGGCCTGTGAACTGCTGGAAATCTTTTCAAAGGAGGACGTCTGGGATCCTGGGTAAGCACAGCCCCTGGGTTAGAAGATCAAGTGGGCAAGGGTTGGGGCCACGTTGCCTGCCCAAGCCTGGGAGCTAACTGACTAAGACCGTGGAGATCTTCATGGCCCAAAGTTGCCTGCTGAGAAAAAGATCACCCAGTCACCAACAGGTTAAAACAGAGCCCCTCACACCCCTGCCCTGAAGATCTGGACTGGATGGGCCTGAGGTGGGCCAGGAATTCTGATGACATGTGTTGGGAAAGCCCGGGATTGAAGCTTCTTGTCTCTGGATCCTTTGTGAGCATGTGACACTAAACCTCTCCTCCCCTCAGCTGTGGTCAGAAGGAATTGGGTCACTCCTCAGGGCATGCCACACACTCCTGTTTCCAGGTGGGACTTGGCTGGGGCAGGCTGGCCTTCAGGGATGGCCCATCTCCACAGGGGACTGTGGTCCTCAATCCACCAGTCTGTTGATTCGGTTGAAATAGTGCACTCACGTGGTATATGTTGTCTCCAAAATCCAAAACAGCCTACTGCTATAGACAATGTTTGTGTCCCCCAAACCCCTATGTGACAGTGTTAGGAGATGAGGCCTTTGGGGTGATTAGATCATGAGGATGGACCCTCATGAATGGGATTAATGTCTTCATAAAAGAGACTCCAGAGAGCTCCTTCGCCCCTTCTGCAATGTGAGGACAGCAAGAAAACTGCTGTCTATGAACCAGGAAGCAGGCCCTCACCAGGCACAGAAGCTGCCAGCACCTTGACCTTGGACTTTTCAGCCAACAGAACTGTGTGAAATAAATCTGTTGTTTATAAGCCACCCAGTCTATCGTATTGTGATAGCAGCTGGCATGGACTAAGACACCAATTTCTGTGCCTCTTTTTTCTTGTAGGTGATGCAAGATGTAGCACCTCATCTTTCACTCTGATAGGGATATTTCAACATGCTCCAGGCCACTGAACCCCCAGAAATTTCACTGCTAGCACCAATTCTGTGTCAGTCTAGGTCCAATCAAGAGAAAGAAGCCATAGAGTAATATGAGCAGAGAAAGTTTAATATAAGAAGTGCTACCTTTATCAGGGGATTGGAATAATGAGGTACTGGACGATAAAAAGTAAAGAGAATTCTAAGCAATACGGGAAGGATAGCATCAGAAGCAGCCACTGCCCTAGAACTGAATACTCCTTCAACTTCTGTTATAGTGATTAACTGAACTGCAGTGTTGGCGGTTCCTTTGTCTCCATCCATCACTAGACCGCAGGGCCTTTGAGGTCAGGGACCACATGTCTTGCTCTCTGTTATAGCTCCAGTTCTAAAGGGGGAGGCCTGGCACCCCAAAGGCTCTAACTATATATGAGCGAATGAATGACTCGCAGCCCCCAGGAGAATTAGCCTGTTTCCTGCCACATGTGCTAGCCCCAAAGAAAGGAATCTACAACACACACCTGGACGCTTCGGTCCAACCTGGAGATGTTGATGAGGTTTGCAAGGCAGCCGTCTGTGCGGGGCTGTGTGTAGCCTTTGTCAACCTCTCCTTAAGAGGAGGCAAAGCCCACCCCAACTTCCCAGATTGTCCCCAGGCCCGGAGCTAAACAATAACTCCAAAGAGCCTCAAACTGTAAACGCGCCACACCGCTGGGCCTCGCCTCTGGGACTGTGGCAGGTGTAGGTGGGATTCCCAACAAAAGCCTCCTCTTCTGACGGAGAAAAACAAGCGCTGAGGCCCGCCAGTCGGGGCGGGGCCCCGCAGCCCCTCCCTGGGTGGGGGGCGCGGCCCGGCCTAGAAAGCGGGCGGGAGGTCCAGGCCCCTAGCAGAGGCCGGGTCATGGGCGACCCGCTCAGGGAGCGCACCGAGCGGCTGCTGGCCGACTACTTGGAGTACTGCGCAAGGGAGCCGGGCGCCCCGGGACTGCCGCCGTCCTCGCTGGAGGCCGCCGCGCTGCGCTTCGCAGCCACCAAGATACGGTGGAAGCACGCGTCTTTCTTTTCCGCCTACGTCGGCTACCCGGGGAACCGCGTCTACTTGATGGAGCGGATGGCTGAAGCCGTGCTCTCCGACAGCCTCAGCTGGGGCCGGGTAGTGATGCTCGTGACCTTCGCAGGGACGCTTCTAGAGAGAGGGCGGCCGGCGGCCGCCTGGTGGAAGAAGTCGGGCCGTAAGCCGCAAGTGAAGGAGGGAGATACCGAGGTCGCCCGGGACTGCCAGCGCCTGGTGGCCCTGCTCTGCGCTCGGCTCGCGGGGCAGCACCGCGCCTGGCTGCAGGCTCATGGCGGCTGGGTGAGCACGACGCTTCGCGGGGACATCAGATTTGAGGGTGGGGGGCTGGGGGCGAGGTCTCTCGAAAGAAGCAAGGCTCCTTTTAGAGGGACTAGGACGTTCGGTGTGAAGTCCAGGTTTGTCCTCTGCCGGTAGTCAGACTGGCAGGCATCGGCCTTGCTAGACGGCTCTTGTGAACCCGTTCCGAGGCAGCTGCGCCCGGCTTGGGTCTGCACGGTCGGAGCTTGCCCTCGCCTTAGCCCGCCCTCGGGGCTTTCAGGAAGCGCCCATCTTGGGTCTGGATGCTTTGCTCGTGTAGAGATCCCTGACTAGTACAGTGAGCAGCGGGTGGCTCGGGCCACGTGGGATTTGTCCTCCGCCTATGAAGTGCACCTCTGAAGATACTGAGACCCTCTGATCGATCACAGCCATTCTCGGGAGGAGCCCAGGCCACAAGGGTTGGAATGTGGGTGGTGGCCAATTGGCGCTGACTGGTTAAGGTTAAGGTCTCAAAAAGAGTTAAGGAATCTTAGGCCAGTGTTTTAACTCATGACAACTACTCAGAAGTGTTAGGACAAGGACACAAATGGCTCTTCTTTGAGTCTAAAGGCTCATTCCTGCAAAGAATTGCAGAAGAAACTGCATCCCATTAAATGGAAATATGGTGCTATTTGCTTAACTCTTTTTGAGACAGAGTCTGAGCTGGTCACGAACTCCTGGGCTCAAGCTTCTGCCTCTCTAGTGGTTTGGGATTGCAGGCGGGCGCCAGAGCACCCTGCTGGTTCCTTAACTCCTAATCCACTGTACGCAGCCCTCAGCAGGGACATATGCCTCTTGGGTTCTCAGCTAGGCCCCTTGTTTCCTTCCTCTCCTTATTGGAGTTAAATCATTGCTGAAGTGACTTGTGTTATGGGATAAATATAGCCAAACTATTAAAACCAGGGATTTAAAAAATAATTTAGCCTTCTGTGGGCAGTTTCCATTTAGGCCTCTTATAGTGGCTAATTGGGTTCCATTTGAGGGTAAAAGATGTTAGCATTAACTAACAAGGTGTTAGCATTAACTCCGGCATCATTCCCGGTGTTGGTGTTGGTCTTCCACCTTCTGCCACGGTGAACTCCCTCAGCTGAGTTCTAAGAACCTCACCTGAGCGGTTTGTCTCAACAAGCATCTGGCCCGGAAGCTCTCTGCACCTAAGAGGAAATGGGGGGTGGAGGGCATTGTTCCTTTGACTTCATTTTTTTGGTTAATCAGCACTGACTAAAGATTAGTCTTTAACGTCAAAGAAGCCAAATTTCTCAAATTAGATAAATAGGATTCACCCACATCTCTGCCAGCTGCAGTTAAAATACCACAGGCTGGAGTTCCAGTCTCTTCCGCATGGAGCTGCCTGCTCTGTTCTCAGGTGATAACTTTTCAGTCTAGGGCTTTGACAGTTTCCCTAATGGCACTTGCCTTTTGCTCAGAAAATGTGAGATAGATAGTAGTCCACCTTCCTCTTGGTTTGGAATCAAAATGAGTGTTCCTGCTCTAAGTGACAAAGCTAAATGGCTGCCTCTGTGCACCTCATTGGACTACTTCTTACCAATCCTCAATCCTCAAGGGTTCCTAATTAGAGATGCCTATTGGTCAGAATTTCTTTTCTTAACTCTCTAAATCGAAGTTGTTTTACTGTTTAATGTGGAAACTAACTCCTGTGTATTTTGAGCATCACGAAGCAATCTAATTCTTTTCTCTCTCTCCCACATAGGATGGCTTTTGTGACTTATTCAAGAAACCCTTACCGCTAGCTGTTTGGAGGAGACTGCTGGCCCAGGTTCTTTTGTCCTGCTTTTTGGCAACGACTCTCATCTATTTCGGGACACGATTATAATGAATTTTTAGAATTTTAACTCATTTTTACCTTGCCTAACTGACTGGCTAAGTGATTGGAGATGGGAGAACGAGAACTGAAGTAAACCACCTTCCCTGAGACGTTTTTACCTGAACATGCACAAGGAGTCCTGAGGGGACGACTTGGCCTGTGTTTTAACTCATGACGAGTACTCAGAAGTGTTAGGACAAGGACACAAATGGCTCTTATTTGAGTGGGGAAATCAGTTTAAAGGCTCATTGCTCCAACGAATTGCAGAAGGAACTACATCCCATTAAATGGGAATATGGTGCTATTTGCTAAATTTGGCTAAAAATGAATATGAACCTCTCATCTATCCATGACTTCATGTGCTGCTGATTTTAATCATGGCCACAGGTCGGGGGCAAAATGATCCCCAAAGCAATCTAAGTCCCAGTTTAACAAGGAGTGTAATATTAAAACCTCTTATAAGAAATTCTTTGAAATCTAATTCTTTGAAACGTAAATCCTTTGAAGTCTAATTTCTGGGACTTCTAGATTTTTAGTGTTTAACATTTCTGACTTCAATATATTGTTAAATAACTTCAAAGTTTTAATAAATTCACCTTTTTAAAAAACTTTGTTGGCTTTCCTGATTCAATTAGCCTGTATTCTTAGGAGTAACTTGATGACAATTTCCGGTTTTATGTCCTTAAATATACACGTAATATTTTATTTTAAACATTTAATCAACACACAAGCTTGAAGTTCTTCCTCTCTTCCAGCTTCCTTCCTGCAGTCAGCCCATCACCTGCAAGGTGGCTAAGTGCACGTCTCTCCAGGCCTTCCTGGCCCTTGTCGTACTTGCATTTCATTAACTGCAACTGGACCTGCTTTTGGACTTCATCTTATGAGCTCTTCATCTTTAGGACATGCACTCTGCCTCGCTGTTCTTGCTGTTGCAGTGCATTCTCCTTATATCAGGATAAACTCATTTAACCTATCGCTGTATATTTTAGGGTGTTTCTCCTTTTTTGAGCTATTAGAAACATTGTGTGGAATTTTTATACATAGACTTCCGCACATCATTGTGTTGGTAAAAGAATTCTAGAGATTCTGGATCCCAATTCATATGTATTAAAACGTAGCTACTACCAAGCTATTACTCAGAATAGGCTCTACCAGTCCAAACTTACACCAGGTATGAGAATGCTTAGTTCTTGCCAATGTTGGATCATCCTCAGTCTCTGCCTTTATGGCTTCTGGGGTTTGGGTCTTTAGGAAGGTCATCCTTGTCCCAAGATTATAAAAAGTATTTTATATTCTCAGTCACTGATCCATTCTGGAATTCTCATGTTTTGGTTTTCTGGGTTTTCTTTCTTTCTGGAGACGGGGTCTCTGTCAGCAACGCTAGAGTGCAGTGGCACAATCATAGTTTACTGCAGTCTCCAGCTCCTGGGCTCCAGCAATCCTCCTGCCTCAGCCTCCTCAATAACTGTGACTGCAGATGCATACCACCACACCTGGCTAATTTTTCTCTTTTTTTTTTTGAGACAGGGTCTCACTATGTTGCCCGAGCTGATCTCACACTCCTGGCCTCAAGTGATCTTCCCACCTCAGCCTCCCAAAGTGCTGGGATTACAGGTGCAATGCACCACACCCAGCTGGCTGCTTTTATCTAAAAGAAGAGTTGAAGTAGATATTTCAGCATTGTTCATTGACAGTCCTATATTCCTCTGCTGATTTAAATGTATTCACTATTTTATTCTATTGACTTTTCCAATAGCTCTGTCTCAATTACTGTATCTTCCCAGCATGTTTGACCATCTGATGGGAGAAGTCTAATCCCCTCCCCTACCATTGTTGTTTTTCAAAAATCCTTGGCTATATTTTTGAGTAGTTTAAGGTGAATTTTTAAAACCAGCTTATAAAGAATACATACATACATACATTGCTTTAGGATTTTGATCAGAATGGAATTGGATCAAAACTGTCTTCCCACCTAATAACAACTCCTGCTTCATTTATTCCAGGTCTCTGATGGTTTTCTTTATATAGGTTCTATAATCTTGGCCAGATATTTTCCAGCTCTTTGGTTCCTGTAGCTATTGAGAATGGAATCTGTAGTGGATGTTGTTTGCCTTCCCCAAAGCCATTTCCTCTTGTGATGACAGCTCACTGACCTTACAGGAATCTACCCATCCCCTGTTCTTACACCATGTGGCTCTGGTGGGGTTGATTCCTCCCAACCCCAGGGTTGGGAACATGACCCAGATCCGGCCTACCAGAGCCGATTTGTGGCAAGGTAACAGGGCTCAATTCCGCCATTTCTGTGCAATGTCAGGGGAAACTCTCTGTATACTACAAGGAGAAAGCCTTCCCGGTAGAGAATACTGCACAAAAGGAGAAAGTCCAAAGATTTGGGGGCAGGGCAGAGTGGAGAAATAGTTCTGATGACAATGCTTATATCTCCCAATTTGGCTGTGCCTGAAGCTATGTGGGACTCAGATCTCCTTTTCTCCTTAAACTGATTTATGTTGCAAGTGAAACTCAGTTCAGTCCTGAGTCCCAGAATCAATTTCTCCCTATTACATTGATTACTTGGTGATGGCTGCCATAAAAATAAACAGTGTAGATTCTAAATCTGGCTATTTGGAACTCTCATTAGTTCTAATGTTTCTTGTCCAACACTTACACTTCACTTTCTTTCTCTTGGTTAATCGCATACATTTGTGAATGGCAGTGATAACTGTTTTCTGTGTAGCGGGAATTCTGTGGGATTCTGATCTATTGATGACTGCCTTGTCTTCCTGCCCACTCTCACTTTAGCATTGCAGGAGGAAGGAGATGTGGGGACATTGTTCAAATAATCTAACCGAGATTCTCTCAGGTTCTTGGAGTCAATTAAGGATCGGACGTGCCTGTGTTAATCCTCCGAGGTAAGAACCCATCTCCTAAGGTTGAGCGGTGCTGACGGTGCGGTGGGGAGGCCTTCCAGGGTCCGGGAGTGTTTTTGACGGCAACGTCTAGGCACAAGGAAGGATGATTTTTCCCATGTGGTGTTCATGTCACTGTTTTCTAGCATGTGGATGCTTGTTCCACAAGCTGAGTATTCCGGGCTCATAACAGGAAGGATGGTTAGCATGATATACACCGATTGCTGTGACAGTTCCAGCACTCTCAGGGTGCAAATTCTTATCCCCCAAGATACCATAAGTCATGGGTTCCCCCAGTAGCACTTCTCAGGGTGACAGTCCTGAAATCTTGGAGGCTTCTGGCCGGATACCCTGCCCCTTGTCTACTTTAAGGGATAATATCTTTGTCATTATCATCTCTGGTTTTTGCTGCATTTTCGGCTTCTAGCTGGGCACTTCTAGGTAAATGCTGTTTGCTTCAAACTCATCTATTTTTTCCCCAGCTGTACTTTCCCTGTAACCTTGGAGACCTTTTGTGCTTCAACCCCCTCATCTCCACGCTGTTTCCCCCACCCACATCACTGTCATTCCCAGGACATATTCTGTCCCTCTATTAATCAAAATGTCCTCCATTCCCCCTCTAGCAGCCTTTCTTAGCCACATGTTCCTGTAGGACCTTAAAAACTCCTTCTAGCACTCTCTGATCTCTTGTCATCTTTGCATATCCCAAATCCATCTGCAATTTGGCTACCTGGAGTACAGTAGTAAAATAATTCTCAGGGAGAGATCCTTGTTCAAAAATCTTTGTGGATTCCTCACTGCCTGCAACGGAAATAATCCAAGTCCCCAGGACTGGCTTTAATGTCTCCCCACATTCCTGTCAGTCCAGCTCACTGTCCCCTGGGTTCATGGTGTGCACCTTGTCAGCCTCTTTCTGTCCATGCCATTTCTCCAAGACCACTCTTTCCCATCTGCCATGTCTCCATTTGTTGAAGTCCTTCAATACTCACATTAAATGTTATCTCCTCGGTGAAGTTTCAAGAGAACATTCTCCCTCTTGGTGCTAAACACTGTCTATCATCCATAGGTGGCTTGAGCTGTGGCTTTGTGTTTTAGTTTCTCCTTCCCTTACCCTCCATCCCCTTCTCTCCTCAGTTGGGCTGTAAATTATTTTTAAAAGCAAACATCCCTGTCTTCTACTACCCTCAACTCATTATTAACACAAAGCCAACCATCCATGGGGTTCAAATACTTAATAATGAACTTAATGATGACCTTCCTTATCTTTTTAATGGCCCTCAGGTGCACAGAAACACATGAATCACTCATCATTGCTCCGTGCATCCATGGTGGTCTTATTTATTTTTAATGAAATAAGAACCATAAATTCACCACTCATTATAAGAGCGAGGGCCTTGCCCAAACTATATCTAGCTCTATGATCTCTGACAAACCCTTCCTTCTGCAAGCACTTAAAAGCTACAAAGTGAAGTGCCCATGCTATGAGAGTGTGCCAGGCAGGTGCTAACCCAGAGGATTCCAGGCAGGCCTCCCTTTGGAAGGGATGTTTGAGTCCCAGGACTGGAGAGCCCTGAGGAACAGAAAGAAGGAGGGAAGCAGGGTGCTGAGCAAGAGGAGGCGGGGCTCCTGAGCACCCCAGGACGGGGCTGCAGCAGTGATCAGGGCTGGGCTGCACAGCTCCTCCCTGGAGTGCAGGCCCCTCCTCCCCACTGGATCTTGACTGGCCTCCCACTCTTTCCCTCCTCCCATCAGTGGGGCTGTGACATGGAGAGGTGCCAGGTGTGCTTTCCGTACCTAGTCACTGTGCGGCGGCAGGGGTTACTGTGACAGTATCCACAAGGGCCTATGTGACCGGTGTCTTATTCAACTCTCTGGCCTTATATCCTGCTATGCACAAACCACCGCGCCACATGCTCTGCCTCTCCTGCCCTTCCCCACTTCCATCTGCCCTCCCACCTATTGCCTTCTCTATGCAGCCGAATCCTGCTTGCTAGTCAAGACAGCTCAAGTGTCTTCCCTTCTAGAAGTCCCCTAGAAGGACCTTCTCCTGCACATCAGCCTACCCTGTATGTGATTCATGGCTCAGACTGTGGCTCCTGATTTGTCTCACTTCATCTGAACCACGGCCTCCTTAGGGCCGGGACTGTGTCCTGCTTGTTCCATTTGTGTACACAGCACCTAGCGCAGTGTCTGGGATGGGGTAGAAGAAGGGACCAGTGGAACTCAGCTGTACACCAATGCTAATCAGATACTCCCATTCCACCTCCTAAGCAAGTAGCTATTGCGTGCAGCGGTCCCCAACCTTTTTGGCACCAGGGACCAGTTTCATGGAAGACGATTTTTCCACGGACTGGGGGTGGGGGGATGAGGTGTTGAGGGTGGGAAGAAGGTGTGGCGCAGAGCTCAGGCGGTGATGCATGGCCCGTTTCCTAACAGCCCATGGACTGGCACCGGGCCATGGCCCCGGGGTTAGGGACCGCGGGCTATTGAGGCTACTGCAGCCACCTGGTCAGGTGGCCACAGATGCGTCCTTTCTTACTGATTGTGCATCCCTATTATCAGCTGGCCCTGACTCCTGAGCTGTCTTGTTAATGGTCACGACTCAGCCTCACTCTTGTGACCAACTGCCAACATCTGCATTCTGCCTTGGACCACGCCCTTTCTTTGTACAAAACTAACAGCAAGATGGGAATCAAACCTATGGTCTGTGTTTCAGAAATAATATTTACGTGATGGAGCTAAGGAGATAACATCGATACTATTGACAACATTTCCATTGACAAGTTGACAAGTTCCCTCCAGGCTGCAGTCCTGGAACTTAGGTGAAGAAAGTGTTTCAAGGTGGAAGGAATGATCCGCTGTCGAATTTTGTTGAGGGGTCATGGAAGTTGAGGACTGAGAAATAACCACTGGATTTAACAATGTGAAGGTCATTAGTGACCTTAAGAAAAGCTATTTTGCTAGAACAGCAGGAAGAAAGCCTGAATGAAGTGGGTTCAAGAGAGAATGGGAGGCGAAAAATCAGCATGTATAGAAACTATTTCAAGGAGTACTGCTATAAAGAGAAAGAATGTAATAGCTGGAGAGTAAGTGGCATGGAGATGATTTCTAACCTTTTTTCACATATATTTTCAAGCATAAAAGAATAGAGGGAAGGGTAAAATGAACCTACATGTACCCATTTCACCGTTATAACAGCTATCGCTATTTTGACAATCTTGTTCCACCTATATCCATTTTCCTCTTTTTTTTTTTTTTTCAGACAGAATCTCATTCTGTCCCCCAGGCTAGAGTGCTGTGGCATCCGCCTAGCTCACAGCAACCTCAAACTCTTGGGCTCAAGAGATCCTCCTGCCTCAGCCCCTCTCCCCAGTAGCTGGGGCTACAGGCACGCACCAACCAACACACCCAGCTGATTTTTTCTATTTTTAATAGAGATGAGGTCTCATTGTTGCTCAGGCTGGTCTCAAACTCCTGAGCTCAAGCAATCCTCCCTCCTCAGCCTCCCAGAGTGCTAGGATTATAGGCATGAGCCACTATGCCCAGCCAAAATGATCAGTTTTTAGGAACAAAAATTATGAGACACTCAAAGAAACAAGAAAATATAGAGTAAAA